>JARKIA010000565.1:0-45172 GCA_029289565.1 Mycena galericulata | reverse complement strand
CACCCAAAAAAGGTGGTGCTTCAACTTTTTCGACGTCGTGTTGAGACGGAGCGGAAGCACATCCAGCGTCGAGCTTTTGGGAGACTACGATTGAGATTTTTCCCGTTTTTTGGATGCCTGTTTTTTCTTTTTTGGAATTTTGAAGTGTTGAGATGCGAAAACTGAACGAGACAAGGCATTGACCCACAGGAGATTCACCCTTGGCTCGACACTGAACCAAGTTTTTGTAGGACCCACTTTTTTTTTTTGAATGGCCATTATGTTACGGTGAGGCTGTCCATTCTCCAATTTTTTCCGGCCTAATAGAAGGGCTGGATGGCCCGTAAAAGCGGCAAGTTTTGTAGTGGTGAGTGCACCATTATATCGGTGGCGAGTGCACCACACCATCAGTGGTCCACGGCATCAGTGATTACTCACAAGTAATCACTCTCTCCTCTCGACCATATGCCCAAGAGCGAGAAAAACTCGAAACCTGAAATTCTTCGCTCGGGGAGCTATTGGAAAGACTTCCATGCGGCGCGCGCCGCACGAGCCACACGTCTCGCGCCCCCCAACTGGAACGCCTCTTTCAGCCACCCGCTCTCCGACGCGGACAAAATCACCACAATTGTCCCCGGGCGCAGTCAGCCGCTCGTCCGAATAGCAAACGCGCCAGCCCCTCGCGCGCCCGAAAAGCACCGAAGCGGACACCACACGATCGAAACCGGTGTATACGCCAAATCACGGGACCAATTCGATCCTCGCGTGTCGGGAACGCGACGACGAAAAACTCTTGGCAGCTCTCGCGTCGTCTCGCGCTAGGACCCCGGCGGCCGTTCCACGTGCTGGCCTTTCTGAAGACGATGCCGCGGCAATCCAGAAACTTGTGCATGCGCGCGCAAATGCATTCGCGGCGATGGGCGGAAAGGCCGCCTGGGGGGGGGAGCCAGCTGCAACCTTCACCGCCATGACCGACGACGAGAGGTCAAGGCATGGCTCAAGACCCCTCGGGGAAGAGAGACTTGAGGCGGCCATGGCGGCGGGCAGGGCAGCCACGGAGAAACTTCGGGCAGGCCAATCGATTTGAGGTATGTCTTCGTTGCTCCTTGCCTACTGTAAATTGTTCGCTCACGTCCACAGTCCACACAGGCTCATCCGCAGATTCATTTACGCAAAATGTGTTAGCGAATAAAATATTGATTTTTTTTGGGGGCTGGTACATACAGCAGACGCTTGACGAGGCGAATCGACCTTGACGACCGCGTGAAATCGTCCTTGGCATCAAGCGGACATGTGTGCGCGATCTCTGCACAACATTAACACATTGATGAGAAATGTTGGAGCGAGTAAGGACGAGCACCGCTGCTATAGGACCTGTGGCAGCGAGTCGGAGGCGTTGCAGCGGGCGGGAGGCGCCCATGCTATAGCAGCCAAAAACCCAAAAATTAGTTGGGAAATGTTGGCGTTAGTTGAGGAAGTCAGGTACATACGTCGAAAATCTGATGAACTGATGTCACAACGTGCATGCATTCCATGGTCACCTGAACCTTTACTTGTTGCCCAATGCCTCATCCGCGAAAAAGGTGGGTCTCAGTCTCGTCGTCGAAATCTGGAGTATCCTCACATTTTTAAAATCAGGTTAATTGGAAATACTATAGGACAGACAGATGGCGAAGGCGTCGAACGCCCGCTCGCTCTGCTGGGGCTCTTTTTCTGGTGAGCTCCGTGATAGTTGCAACGGAAATATTGTTTCGATAACGCTATGATGCAGTCTTGTCGCTGCGCGCGCCCGAATTGAGGAGGAGAGCGAATGTTGTCCACATGAAATGTACTGTGAAACCTGCAAGAGACGCCGTGAACGAGTGGAATCACAGAAGAAGGATGGTGAGAAGGCAGAATAGATACATACCTAACGTACGGGGGCGCGTGGTAGAATTGGGAATGTAACTTTGCTTCGCACAAAACCAAGGAGCAAAAAAAAAATGGGATGGATTTGAGGTAGCGGCAGGGGATACAGGGGGGCTAACAACAACATCGCAGGTGGGGCGGCACCGACGTGCTCCACTTGGTGATGCCTCGGGGTTCCCATCCCGCAGCGCCTGCGTGGTTTCCTGCAGCGGCATCCGCGCGCCCCATCCGTCTCACTCCTCGGCGCAGGATCCACCTCAGGCGGAGGGCACGTCGTAATGCACCCCGGAGCCCCACTCCCCCTCTCGCGCGATGAGCCCAAAAGTCCAATCGCCGGTGGGGATGGGCCAATCGTCGCTGAAGGTCCAACCACCGCCGGAGCCCCACTCATCAGAAGCAGAGGCCCCGAGCCGTGGATCGCGCCGTGCCGGTGTTGGTGGCCCAACTGAGGGCGAGCGCCGCATTTGTGAGGTCGGCCTGGGCGTTCCAGTCGTCGAGCGCCATTGCCGGCCGATGCTGATGGTGTAGGGGGATCGAGCCCGAAGATGACGCCCCAGGGCTTGCCGACACTTGCGCGGTATTGGCGAACTGAAAGACGATAGTGAGTGACATTCACGGAGCTACCCAGGATGGAAGAACGTACGGAGACGATGGCGTGCGGCGGCGTGGGCGCGCTCAGACGTGTGCGGCGTTTCGGCTTCTTGTTGCGCAACGGCACTTCAGGCTACCTCAAACCAGACCTCACTAGGCTATTCATGAGCATTTGAATGTGGGGCCTAGTGAGGGTCCCCCAGAGTGGTTCCATTCCACATGCGTGGGTGCACCCAGTTATCATGGGTGCGTCCACATGTGGGCGTATCCACCAGTCACGTCACACTGGTGTGGATGCATCCATGCCTCCCCCTGCCCAGCTCGTTTTTGCATTTTAGCACCTGTGCGGGGCCCTTTTCCTGGCCCACATTTAGTACATTGTATTCTAGGTATCCTAGTGTATATACCATGCTGAATAGACAATTTTAGGGCTTGCATCGGCCCTTTCTGACCCTCTGCCAGCCAACTGGATGCCTGCTGGCTCACCAATGGGCTTGCATACATCTCTGCACACGCATACTGCTATTCTGTTCATGTGCCTGCCCCACTGCCTGGCTTGCATGGGTTGGGTGTACTACTCTGTTCATGCACCTGACCCACTGCCTGGCTTGCACGGGTCAGGTGTACTGCTCCTCTGTTCATGCACCTGCCCCACTGCCTGGCTTGCATAGGTCGGGGGTCCTCCTCCGTTCATGTGCCTGCCCCATGTCCATCCATGTACCTTCCCTCACAAACAGACTCTCATAGGTCATATACTTCATCACTGGCCAGGGGGGGCTGACAGATGTGTCCATTCGCAAGGCCAAGGGCGACTGTGGATATATACCCACACGCACAGTGTGGATATATCCACATGCACGGTGGACGTATCCACCATAGGGATACTTCCACAGGTGGACACATCCACAACATGGATACGACCACAGGTGGATGCATCCACAACATGGATACGACCACATGTGGATGCATCACCCTCTTGTATTTTATGTGGGTGCATCCACCTGTATCTTAGACAATGGTGTGGATGCATCCACACCATTGTTTGGTTCCAGGTGGGTACATCCACATCTCTTTGGTTATACCCACCTTTTTGTTTGGTTCACTTCTGGGTACAACCATAGAGGCCCACTGTTTGTTTACTTCACTTCTACTTGTATTTCTTTTTTAAGTCTCTTTTTTCATTGCTGTACCACAGGATAAGTAAGTCTTTGTTACTGGTATTTTTTCTCAAGTCTCATTTTCAATGCCAAATCAAACGTACTCAAATCTGCTTACCATATTGGGACTGCAGCAGTTATTGTCATTTGTTTGCAGAAAAATGGCATATGGTACAAGTACATAGAGCTCAGCGACAAAAAACTATTGAGTGAGAGCAATGCTGGCATGCAACACTAGGCACAATCCCGACTAGCTATCGTCAAAACACGGTGTGACCCCTGGTGGCAACACCTTCCAGCTTCTGCAGCTGCCGCTGGCCATCCAGATGACTGTATGTCTGTCTATGTACGTCTATCGGTGGCCCATTAACCTGGTTGAAAGCCTTCCCAATGAACGTGTCCGACATCAACCCTTGTTGGATGTAGCGGCATTTCAAGCCCGGGGTTTTCAGAGGGGGAACGGGCAGCTTGGAGGTGGACACGACAGGGTGGAGGCTGCGGTCCTAGCCTTGCAGTGCTTTGCAGGTGGCAGAGGCAGTTGGTACACTCACAAAAAGATGTTTTACCTGGGGAAGATACCAAGGGCTCAATGTGTGTTATGTGGGCAGTTCCGCAGGCTTATATAATCTGAGCTCGGCCAGTACCTGGCATGTTTTCCCTGTTGCCGGGTGTGCACCCCAATGCTGTCGGAGCTTGGAATATGCTTATGCAGCCACTTGACTACCAGGAATGCCTTGCAGGGGAAAAAATAAATCATATTTTACACCCAATATTCGGGCATTATGGGCTGCCCCTTTTTGCACAAAAGAAGGAAACTGATGGGACTCCGGCTGTTGGCCTAAAATTGATGGCTGTCTGTATTGCTATAGCTGCCCATATTGAGATGCAATTGATGCCTGTTTGCTTTAAAAGCCCCTATTTGGTCAAAATTTTGCATTTTGTGGGCCAATGGGGCCACCAATTGGAAAATTGTATAGATGACTCTTGTAGCCCTTGATGAGTTCTACAATTTGGGTATAGGGATCAATGGTTTGGGCAATATCTTTCCTTGTTGGGACACTAACGCTTTCTGCCCAAAAAGGGAATTTTCAACATTAGGCCTTCCCTGGCTCATATTTCAACCGTTTTTGATGATCTAACCACATGGGGATGTTATTTTAGGTTCGTTGAGGTCATCTGGGATGCAGTAGAGCCTATTACAGGGCAATAAATAGGTAGAAATAGCGAAAATTGAGAAATTGGGTCCTGCTGTAATATCTTGGGGATACACTGATGGGAATGACTCCTGGATACATTGAAAAGTTCCCTCATGCCACACAGACACTTTTCAAGTGATATATCATACTCTGGTCATGTAGAACATCACAAATTGTACAACTGGGGAAATTCCACTTTCTGCTTATTATGTGCTCCTAATGATGTGGTGAATCCAAAAACATAACTCACAGCATTGGTTCCTCCATTAATATCGGGAAAGTAGACCATTACACCAAGGGTACCCTATACCCTCATCATTTGAAGTGATATTGTTTGACATTACTATTCACCCTATTCAGCATGCCACAGGGGCATATATAGTGTTCTAAGGGCCCCACATGTATCTAATAAGCTATCTGAACATTCCTGATACAAAATATTGGCTAATATACTATGATAAATCTCCAAACTGTCAAATGTCACCTTTGGCTTATTTCATTGATAGGGCACCAAGGAGACCAGATATTGCAAAATAAATGTCAGAAATGAAATCAGACAGTGTAAATACCCTAGATCACATTTTATATGAAGTATTTTGGTGGAGGTTTGGCTGAATGGTGTTTCCGAGGATGTAGGTTGAAGTGTAACATTTACACTGTTGCATCCAGTTCTGGGTTTTCAGAACTCAGCAACCACTTGACCAAATCATGCAAACCTATATATTTTCGGAATTGTCTGGGCTACCAGATTCCATTAATTTGCATTTTGGAGCTCTTGGAGAACTTCCTGAGCCACAATATGGAAAGTAGTCAAAAAGTGGTTTCTCACATTATACCATGTTGAGTAGGTATAAAGGTAATTTCAAGTGTCCAAAAATTTCTTAGAGCATACCTTATGCATTTCTGATGTATCTGCACACATTGATAACAGATGGGACAATGTTTTGTGGGTATAATGGTTCAGAGGTAAAACTGATCTGGTTGATTGTTTAAGCAGTAGATAAACTTGTAATTTGACCCATTTCGAGTTTTTAGCATGCAAATGAATTTTTATACTACATTACTAGACCATCTCACCCCTAGCAATACAGTGCTGGCTGCATTTAGATCCCCCATCAACTTTCACTATGGAAAGTCCTATCAAAGGGTATATGTATGGTACATGCCTAGGATATGTTCAATGATGATATAAGATGTAAATTGGAATGTTCAGTTGGCTGCACAGGGGATGGGTGCATCTGGGGCACCAGCAGTTGTAAACAATCAAAATATTGAATTAGTATGATGTAACATCAGTAGAGTGGTAGTATAATAGTTCATAAATGCATTTCAATGTACAAGACATATCCTGCAAATCAACCTGCGAATATCTGGCTAGAAACCTCTGAAACAGCAATTATTTCCTTTTTGGGATGCTAGGCGTAGTGGGCCTAATTGGGAAAGTACTGAATGGTAGCCCCAGAACAGAATTTTTGGGCGGCACAATGATGATATATATAAGGCTATGGATGTTACTTGACAAGTAACCTGTCTCCTGAATTTTCTAGCTGCATTTTGGGCAAAAAGAACTGTGTTTCGGAAAGTATTTTGCGATTTTCGGGCTAACAGGCGGGTTTCAGCCAAAATGGTATTGGCAAACTCTGTAGCCAAGAAGGCCTGTATTTATCGGGCTTGTTTTTAGTGAGTCACATGAAGTGGTGGTGTGCCCGGGAACACCCTGTTATTATTTCGTAGTATTAAGTAGTAATTAAAAGGTATTTATTGGTTATAAGCCTTCCCCGAGATGCCCGGAGACTCCCTGGCAGGTATCCCTTGATGCTGAAGCCTTTCCATGATGCCGAGGAGCCTGAGGAATGCCGGGGGAGCCTGACACAGCCCCACAGTGGCCTGGAAACAGCCGAAATGGCTACCCCAGGTAAAACACATTGAGCCTGTGGTATCTTTCCCAGGTAAAACATGTTTTTGGAGCCTTATGAGGTGTCACTGGGGGCAAAGACCCACGCATGTCGTTTCGACATGCGTGGATCGAATGTCATTCGCATGCAGCTCATTGTCTGGTAAAGGGCCTTTGGTATGAGAAAGGGGGGCTTTGTCGGGCCCCGCGAGCCGACAAAGCTCCCCTTTGTCGGACCACATATGCCTTACCACATGCAGGTAACATTCGATCCACGCATGTCGAAACGACATGCGTGGGTCTTTGCCCCCAGTGTGTTGGTCTTGTGATGGATGGAGAGTGCAGTGAGCATGACAAGCATGCAGAGCGCCAACAGCTCATCTAGCGCTGGCTATGTACCCTTGTGGCAGCCGGCAATGTCTAATCATCTACTTTGTACACTTATCTACTCTTGTACTGATGTTTTCATTCCCTATATGATTTTCTTCATTTGATTCACAAGGCTTGTTAAAAAAATTTGACTTGGCAAGAAACTGCGGGCTTCTGAGCGCATCGGCTGAACAGACTTGCGGATCATCCTTGCGATTGGAGACATCGAGTTGAAGTCAGGTGGAGTAGGAGTTGTATCATTGAAGGAAAATAGTGTTTAGGATACTCTGGGTTGATATTGAATTTTTAAAATGCATGTTGTCTTGTTTTCTGACCAGTCGCACTTGGGTGCAAACAAATGACAATAACTGCTGCAGTCCCAATATGGTAAGCAGATTTGAGTACGTTTGATTTGGCATTGAAAATGAGATTTGAGAAAAAATACCAGTAACAAAGACTTACTTATCCTGTGGTACAGCAATGAAAAAAGAGACTTAAAAAAGAAATACAAGTAGAAGTGAAGTAAACAAACAGTGGGCCTCTATGGTTGTACCCAGAAGTGAACCAAACAAAAAAGTGGGTATAACCAAAGAGATGTGGATGTACCCACCTGGAACCAAACAATGGTGTGGATGCATCCACACCATTGTCTAAGATACAGGTGGATGCACCCACATAAAATACAAGAGGGTGGATGCATCCACATGTGGTTGTATCCATGTTGTGGATGTGTCCACCTGTGGAAGTATCCCTATGGTGGATACGTCCACCGTGCATGTGGATATATCCACACTGTGCGTGTGGGTATATATCCACAGTCGCCCTTGGCCTTGCGAATGGACACATCTGTCAGCCCCCCCTGGCCAGTGATGAAGTATATGACCTATGAGAGTCTGTTTGTGAGGGAAGGTACATGGATGGACATGGGGCAGGCACATGAACGGAGGAGGACCCCCGACCTATGCAAGCCAGGCAGTGGGGCAGGTGCATGAACAGAGGAGCAGTACGCCTGACCCGTGCAAGCCAGGCAGTGGGTCAGGTGCATGAACAGAGTAGTACACCCAACCCATGCAAGCCAGGCAGTGGGGCAGGCACATGAACAGAATAGCAGTATGCGTGTGCAGAGATGTATGCAAGCCCATTGGTGAGCCAGCAGGCATCCAGTGGGCTGGCAGAGGGTCAGAAAGGGCCGATGCAAGCCCTAAAATTGTCTATTCAGCATGGTATATACACTAGGATACCTAGAATACAATGTACTAAATGTGGGCCAGGAAAAGGGCCCCGCACAGGTGCTAAAAATGCAAAAAACGAGCTGGGCAGGGGGAGGCATGGATGCATCCACACCAGTGTGACGTGACTGGTGGATACGCCCACATGTGGACGCACCCATGATAACTGGGTGCACCCACGCATGTGGAATGGAACCACTCTGGGGGACCTCACTAGGCCCCACATTCAAATGCTCATGAATAGCCTAGTGAGGTCTGGTTTGAGGTAGCCTGAAGTGGCAACGGCATGGTGGATGTGGAGGAATAAAGTCGAATTGTTTGGCAAATGGTGGGTGCACCAAACACAATCACTCATCTGGAATCAATCGTCTAGAATGTCGGCGACCTCTGCGAATCAAAAAAAACCCCTCCTGTCCGGGAAACGCGCGCCGCGGGCGAAGAAATCGAAAAGAGCCGAGGGCGACGTGGAAGAGAAGAAAAAAAGGGGGAACCAGGGCAATTTCTCGGGAGAGCGGCTGAAATTTTTGGAGGAGGCGAGAACACGGTACATTGAGGCATCTGGGAAGGGAAGAGGGTCGGTGGTGCCCTTCATTGCGAAATTCATGGAGGAGTGGTGGGCGCGTTTTCCGTGGTACGAGGGTGTGGATAGTGCTGGCGCACCTACCCCTACACCGACCGTCGATTTATCCGCCCTTCTCCCACTGGACGGGAAGAAGGACGATGTGGACACGCCGGTAGAACTCCCGCAGCCGTCTACCGATGCGTTGGCAACCCCACGGGAGGAATCGACGGTGATGGAGAGTCCAGATGACTTGGACAGCGCGTCGGCAGCCGTCGAGGAGAAATTGGACGGCGAGGACTTGGACAGCGTGTCGGCGGCCGTCGAGGAGAAATTGGACGGTGACGACTTGGACGGCGCGTCGGCGGCCGTCGAGGAGAAAATGGTCGGCGAGGACTGGTCAGCCACGGGCGGCGTAACCCGGCTTTGAAGGGCGAGATTCAGACCGACATTAAAGAGGTACGTCCTAGACGCAGAGATGGAGGACCTGGACTGAGACACGCAAACAGAAAGTGAAGCATTGGTTTTCTTACCGAAAAACAGTGGCCAACCGAAAGACAAACAACCCGTTCGCAGAGTGGCTGAAAGGGTTCCGGCGCCCGGGCGTACCGCCCAAGAAACTCGCGCTGCACAAGTTCTACATGCAGCAGGAGGAATACTCGGAGGCGATCGACGAACTCTTCAACAAGAAGTGGCCGAGCGCGGGGCTGGACCCCAGGTTTGCGTTGGACTTCGGTGCAAGTGTGCACAACAGTTTGCTGGATCTGGAGCCCGAAGATGTATTGCAAGAATTGATCGAAGAGCAAACTCGGCAGCACGAGGAGGCGACGAAAGACTACGAGAAGCGCGTGGAAGCTGTGGGAAACCCTGAGACGCTAGATGACGAGGGACGAAGACTGTACGAGCAACTCTTTTACTGTGCCGAAGAGTCGCTGACAGTGTTGCGTGCTAGGTGCCGAGAAAACCTGGCACAGGTCGTGCAAACCGTTCTTGGACGGCGTCGCAAAGCTGACGGGCTTTCACGTCACGCTACTTGCGGGCGAAGCGCCGGAGGAAGGGAGTAACAAATTTGCATTGACGACGTAAGAAGCCGCAGTCTAAACATTGTGCATGGCCGCTGACCGGAAAAAAAAGGCTTCATGCTGGATGTACATACGTGGAAGGGGAGGGTGAGGGGATGCGATTCGATGAGTGGGATATAGAAGGTTTCAAGAAGTCGATCATGGGGCCATTTCATGAAATTCCTGCTCGAGACCAAGGGCTCGTAAGTGTCACGTGCCTTCCAGGAAAAAGTATGGACACTAACCACCGACTACAGATTCAGCGTCGGGACATGAGGCGTCGGAAAAGCAGACCGACGCGTCGGTGGCGGCTAGAGCGGCTCAAGATCTGGCGGGAAGTGCCGGGGCCGTGGAGCAGGATGCACTTGGCGTGCATACGGCAGGAGACGGGGTGACTCAGGTACCGGAGAAAGAAGACGGAGGACGGGCGAAGGGGAGGAAGGATAAGAGAAGAGGGAGAAAGACAGCGCAGGCATCAATGACGCCGTCGCCAACACCGTCCCCAAGCGTCTCGCGCGAGTCATCACGGTCGCGTTCGGCAAGTCGGTCGCCATCGCCCGAAAGGCTTCCCGATCCACCAGTCGCTCCTCGACGCCATCCCTCCCGTCAGATCGCAAGCTCCCGGAGAACATTGAAGCATACGTCCGGAGCCGAGGGACGCCCGAACGCACAAGGCTCATGAAGGAGTTCCGGAGAGGGAGCACTTATGAGTTCGACAGGAACGTCAGCATAGTTCGGAACAAGCTGCTGTTTGAGGAGTTGGGCCTCGGGCCGAAAAGGGACAATCTGTTTGCGGGGCGGGAGAAAGGGACGGCGGAAAGGGGGCCACCGAAAGCAACGCGGAAGAGGGGACTGGCTGCAGACCCCCCGCTGCCGACGAGGCGCTCAAACCCGCAACCGGAACGCCAGCGGGGCTGGCAATGCTGTGCTGCACGAGGAGGCCGACATTGCGCTGCACGAGGACGCCGACCTGCACGAGGACGCCGACATGAACGAAGAGCAGGGTGGCGACGGAGAGAACGAAAACGAGGATGAGATGCATGGGGTGGAGGAGCACGGTGAGAAAGAGGGCGAAGGCGAGGGCGAGGGCGAGAAAGAGCGTGGTGGCGAGGAGGAGGAAGGCGGGAATGGGCGCGAAGGCGAGGACGCAGGCGAGAAAGAGTGTCATGGCGACGAAGGGGAGAAGGAGGCTGGGAAGGAAGCTCAAGAGGAGCGGCGCGAGGACGAGGATGAAGGCGTGACAGGGCGGGGGCGGCGAGGAGCTTGGGAGGAGCACCGAAGCCATAGAGACGGCGGGATGGCCCAAATGGGCAGCGGAGGGGCTCGCGATGCTGGTGGAATGTACAGGCGGAAAGGAATGGGATGGCGCCGTCAGAAAATGGACGGAGCTGGAACGCGCATATGGCCTAAAGAATTCTGTGAGTGGAAACCAGAAGAAAAAGGACTTGATCTGACCTGCCAAATGCACAGATTACACCTCTGCCAACCACGGGAAGACCAAAAGCGATCGCAGTGTGGATCAAGAATGGGCGCCGCCCGACTAAAATCCCGCCCATCGACCTCAATATTCTTGTACCTGCATGGTGGGAATGGTGGGGAGCCATTTCGCCCCCTTGGCGCAAGAAGAACGCCGCAGGCCGACCGATAATCGGAGGCCATGGTGGGTGGGGAGATTTGGTACGCCCAGGGGGAACGGGATGCTGACAGTCTTGCTGGGGCTCGCGTGGTGGTACAAGACTGAGGAAAGTCGACGGCGGAACTGGCTGGCAGGCGTCAACGACGTGGCGTGGGTTCTGGGTGGTTTGCTGTCCGAGGCGCGGTAAGTCCACCACGTTACGGCGTTACGAGAAGCGTGGGCTCACGGTAATAATAGTAAGCGCCCAGCGGCCGAGGACCCGTCGGAAGCCGCCGACAGCAGCGGCCGCGCCAACAAGCGAAGACGCACGTAAAGTCGAGGAGAGCCGGCTTTTATTATGTCGATTAATGATTTAAATGCACGCGTTGTTTACCGGAGGCGCCGGGAAACAAAACATGGGGGCGGTCCGAATGAGAGCCCCGAACAAAGCCGAAAAGTCCGATAGGTCTGCCGGTGGGGCCAAGCCGGCCAACACGGCTAGAATATACGCGAGGGGAAGCGAATGATGCCGGAAAGCCGACCAGCGGCGCTTTTGCGAGATTTGGCAGGCCCGACCAAGTTCGGCCTATTTTGCATTGGTAACAGTGGAACCTCCACGGCATATTTTGTATAAACACTACAACCTCAGCTGCCTGTTCGTCATCCAGGTTCACCGCCGGTTTGTCCCCGTCGTGGTCCGGGCCCTGCGGCGCCGTAGCGACGAGCACACGTTGAGGAGTGACCACGTACGCCAACGCGCCGCGATTTGGAGCCCTGGTGAGCCGAATCCAGTCGCCGACCAGGACAGTCGCATTTTCTCCGGATTCTACGACACCGGTGATATATGCGACTATCTCGTCGGGCTCGACCGTCTCGCCCGAGCTTCTGTGCCCGCGCTCTCGCTTGGCGTCGCGTGCATATTTCCCCGCTTCCTTTTCATAGCGGGCGACGAGCTGCTGAATCTTCTCATCGCTAGCCTCATGGAGGTCGTCGTCGCTATCATCGTCGAAAATGGGACGAGCGTTGGGCAGGCCGTCCTCGGGCACATCGTCGTCGATGAAGCCTGTTACACTGATTCCTGAGTAGGAATCTAGGCGAGGTAATGCGCGACTCACCGGCGTCGGATAAGGTCTCTTCGTCGTCTTCATCCTCTTCTGGGATATCCTCGTCCGAGTCACCCGCCGCGGTGTCGAAAAATTGTAGAACTGCGCGTTTGGTGCTGCTGGTGGCGGCAGCGGGGCTCCCGGAGGTGAATCTACGCGTCTTCGTTTGGGAGGCGGGGAGTCGGGCGCGGGCGAAGGGGAGCGAGGCTTGTAGATCATAAGTAAGTTAAGTCATATGTGAGTGAAAGTGAAGCACATACCGCCATAGGGCGCGACGACGACGATGGCGGGTAGGAGGTCGAGTCGTCCATGAATGGGGTGGGGCCCCGGGAGTGGGGCAGAAAGAGAGTCTGAAGAGCAAGTTAGTTATGTTATCGGGTATGTAGATGCACCACCGACCTGCGACGAAGCGAATGGCGGGTAGGGTTGTCGAGTCCCCGCGACAAAGGTGGGCCGTGGTATGCGAAAGGAGTTACGCGTGCGGGACCGGGGAGAAAGAGCGGCGTGTGTTGGCGGAGCTGAGACGGGGCGGTGACGGGATCGGGAAGGATCGCGGGCTGCGCAGCGGAGGGGGTCGCGGGCACGTATGCCGGGGTTGCAGCGCGCGACATTGGCTGCGGCGTCCAGGAAGGGGCGGGACTTGTGGGACGCGAGTACATTTTTATGTCGGACTGGTAGTCGTCCTCCCCGCGCGCCGGCGTTTCGGCAACCCGAGAGTTGCACCAAGTGCTCGGGAATGCGATAGGGCTCCTCCGGGTCCGCGCACAGGCGCTCATCATGCCCATCGAGAATAGCGGGCATGTCGAAATCCTGTTCGTCGAGGCGGCGGAGCTGCGCCTCGCTGGATTCATCGTCGTCGTCGGCGCATCGTCTTCCTCGTTGTCGGTTTCGAAGGCGCGGTCGTCAATGAAGTCCTGAACGCTGTAAGAGACGCCATCAGTGTCGTGCTCGCGCATGAATCCCGACATGTAGCGTAGGTAGCGTAGGTCGTATGTACTTTTGACGACATTTCTGGGCACTTTGTGTGCCAGCGTCGCGCTTTTTCGCAGTAACAAGGTAGCCAGCGATGCCAGGGCATGCTGGCACATTTCATTTCATTGGTGCTACTACTACTGACTACGGTAACGGGCGGGACACGACTTACCGCGGGACATGGTGGGCGGGAGCAAAATCAGAAAGGTGGCGGTGCATGTCACATCGGTGACTTGCCGCGCGGCTCTCGGATACCGCACCGTTATCCGAGACGTGATCGGTAACTCCGTCCCGTCGGCGGAGTTTGAAACCCTTCGCTCCTTGCTCCCGACCACCATGTCGCATGTCCATCGTGCGTCTTGATGGTCGGGTGGCGGGCGGGCGGGCGGGCGGGGGCGCGCGCGACTACATATGAATACATGTTCCTAGTACAGCTAAGTAATACAGTAAAAGTAAAGGCGAGAGTAGAAGAGGGAGGGGGATGAGGTGGCAACGGGCGTCACCAAAGGCAGCGGCCGACGGAGAGAGCGACTAGGAAATGGATCAGAGGAACACACACGGGATGGGAAGGGGATACACGTACCGTATAGTGGAATAAAACGGGAGCTAGGCGACAAGGGAGGGTGAGCGGATGTGAAGACACGGGAAGTGCGGCAACGTACCGGGAATTCAGTCGCGCGCGACTCGCTCAACGGTTGGGGGGAAAGTCCTAGGCGTGGGTCGCTCTATGGGTGTCGTGAAGCCACGGTAGGTTTTTCTGCTGTCGATTGTGAGAAAGGAGAAAATGACGAGTATTGCAGCAACGTACCGGGAAATCAGTCGCGCGAGTCGCGCGTCGCTCAACGGTGGAGAGAATATACTGGGCGGGGGCGGGGGCGGGGGCGGGCGCTCTATGGGTTGGGTGAAGCCCGCGTAGGTGTTTTGTTGTCCATTCTGAGACAGGAGGAATTGACGAGGATAGAGAGTTGTGACAACACACTGAGAAATCAGTCGCGCGACTCGCGACTCGCTCAACGTTGGAGAGGAAACAATGGGCGGCGGCGGGCGCACTATGGTTTACGGTATGTTTTTCTGGTGGCGATTGTGAGAAACGAGTTATTGACGAGGACGAAGATGACTACTTCCCGGAGGGTCGCTCATCGTTCGAGGCGCGGAGGGCGCGAGGTGGCTGAGTGCCACCATGCAACACTTCGGAGATCACAGGACGTGTAGGAAAAGTGGGGATAGGGAGAGGGGAAATGCTGCAGTACAGTGGGGACGGGAGGGGGTCTTTTAAACGGCAGAACAATGGGGTGGCATAGGTTCGGGTAGCGGTGTCGGTGTCTGCGGCTGGCGTCGTTTGTGTTGTCCGCTTCGGGTAAGCAATTTCTAGACAGTAGGCGCTTCACCAGCTAATCCACTCGCACAGGTCCACATGCGTGTATATCCACTTAAGGTAATTGAAGAACAACGCGTTTCACCACCTGCTGACAGTCCTCCAAGCTACACTATCGTTTGTCGGGCGGCGGCACATTTTTTTTCGACTCTACCTTCCTACCTACCCGCCATGGCTGAATTGCGTCGCTACACGTCATGCCGCGACCAGCGCCCCTGAGAAGCCTGCCCTCCCTAGCAAGGCGAAGAATGCACCAACAAAAACCAAGCCCCAAGAGGCCAACCGACCTCAAACGCGCTCAAAGAAGAAGACAGAAGCCGACGCGGACGAAATACCTCGCGTCAGTCGCTACTCTGCTAGTCCGCCGTCGCGTTTATCCGCTCACAAATGTTCACAGCGCGTGGAATTGAATAAGACCAGGAAGAGCCGATTGCCAAAAAAACAGGAACAGGTAACGCCTGAATACGCTCTTCTCTTCTGTGCCTTAATCGCTTTCTTTTCCAGGTGGAGACGCAGCCAGAGAACGAGAACGAGGAGGAGGATGAGGAGGAGTTGCCTGATGTGCGTAGCGCCAGCATCCCCCCATCCCATTCCATTACTGACGTGTTTCCTTTTCAGAACGAGACGCGCAAGACAGACGAGGCGCCCGACGCTGGGCAGGAGACGCGCGAGGAGGAGATGTTGGGCGACGTGAGTGTCACCCGCTTCTCCCCCCCCATTCCCTTGCTGACGTGTTTTTGTTTCAGAACGAGACGCGCAAGACAGACGCGCCTCCCGACGCCGGGCAGGAGACGCGCGAGGAGGAGATGTTGGGCGACGTGAGTGTTACCCGCCTCTCCGCACCCCATTCCCTTGCTGACGTGTTTTTGTTTCAGAACGAGACGCGCAAGACAGACGCGCCTCCCGACGCCGGGCAGAAGACGCGCGAGGAGGAGATGTTGGGCGACGTGAGTGTTACCCGCCTCTCCGCACCCCATTCCCTTACTGACGTATTTGCATTTCAGAATGAGACGCGCAAGACAGACGAGGCGCCCGACGCTGGGCAGGAGACGCGCGAGGAGGTGTTGGGCGATGTGCGTATCAGTCGCCTTCCTTGCACCCCATTCCCTTACTGACGTGTTCTTATTTCAGAACGAGACGCGCAAGGTTGGCAACAGAGACGCAGCTGCCGCCGCCGGGGGACGCACAAGTCAGGCAAGAAGAGTACGGAAATCGAGGTATGCTCCATATGCATCAGTTTGTAGGTCTTGTCTCATGCCACTTTCTGTTGTTTTAGCGTCTCGGTCGCCCACGCGTCGACGCAGGGGTCGCCTGCTTCGCAACTACCCCGTCACCCAAGAGAAAATCGCGCAGCTCGAGAACTGGCTTACGACCCGCCCCGCCGCCCGCCCTGCCGATGCAAGCTCTCCCGCGCGAGCGGCGATTGGCGGGATCCTGCACCAGAGCAGCCCACCCGGAAACCAATCCGGTGCCCCGAGGCGTGTGCGGCAGACCAGATCCATCTTTGGTGCCAATCCGGGGTTGCCGACAGGGACTCGCCTCTACGACAACGACGGCGACAACGACGGCGACGGCGACGGCGACGACTGTTCCAACTTCAGTGAAACCGAAGCCGAGGAGCGAAAGAAGGTCGAAGACCACAATCGCATTGCCGATCAGCTACCATGGGGGCAGCGTGTCGCTCACTACGAGGAGCAAGACGCCGAGGATCTCGCCGCGATGATCCAGGAAATCGGGGGTCAGTCTTCGAAGAAGGACAAGGGAAAGCAGAAGGCGTCGCCCCCTCAACAGCACAGTCGACAGGCGCCTCCGACCCCGACCGCCGATGGGGGGGGCTCCGGCTCTGCCGCGGGTCAAGACGACACCGAGGACCGAGACGACGATGATGACGACGACGACGACACCACGCCGTGGGAGCTTACGCCGGGGCCGCTCTCCAAGGAGGATCTCAAAGAGGTACTGGCTGCCCGCCGCAACTATCATGCCGTCGTGGAAACGGTGGCGCGGCGGTCGGGCAAGCGCGTTTCAAGCATCTTCAAGGCGGTTGGTGATCACAAAACAACGATGCGGCACCCCAACCCCTGGAACGCCTTTCAAGTGAAGTATCGCACCGAAAATCCCAAGCCCTCGGATAGTGCGTGTCTCCTTATTTTGTTTTCGCCTCGTGCTTATATAGTTACAGTGTCAGCCGCAGAATTCAAGAAGCAAATGCATGCAGCGTACCAAGAACTCTTCTCGGCGCTGCCGGAAGATGAGCAAACCGACCGTGAAGCTCGACGAAAGTGCCTCGAGCCAGTAATGGAGTGGTACCAGGAGAAAACCACGGTGGTGGCGGACGCTAGAAAGGCAAGCGGGCATGGCGCGGGTCTTTTAGACAGAGCGATCCAGCCTTTCGTCCATCAGGCGAGTGTAGTTTCTCATTCTGTTAAACGGGTTTCTAATCGAGTTTGTTGCAGAGCACCATCACGTACCAAACTTCCGACATCGACATTTTCGGGTTCGCAGTCGACCCTTTCGCCGACTTGGCCCTTGTTTGGGGAGGCTCGCCCGGTTTCTTCGCCGTTCAAGAGACGTACGAACCCTCGCTCAAGGTCAAGCTGCAGGACATCAAGGCCATGTTTCAGTTCGTGTTTCCGCAATTAACCCGGCCTGTGAATCGACTAACATCCTAACTAGAATGGTCTATATGGCCAAGCGTGAGGCAGAGGCGAATGAGAGCGCTGCGACATCAGCACCACCCATCGCCATTGCCTTCGGCAAAAAAGCTACCGACAAGAACAAACGTGACGCACGACGTCGAGAACTGTCTCTAATGTTCCTCAACCAAATTCGTGCGTCGACTTCACTATACCACCAGTCTTCTTCCCCGCCTAATTAGTTTTCAGTTGTCGCCTTGCGCGCACGCGGGGAGGACACCTCGGACGTCAAGAAGATGGCCTGGAAATGGGCAGACTTCGCCGTCAAGAAGAAGCTCCGAATCGAGAACTGGCCGACGGAACTCAAGACGACGTTCCCTTCGGCGGGATTTGCGCTGAACACTGTCACTGGGAAAGAAGCTACTAAAGCGCTAGAAGTTATGGGGAAGAACATGGAGGAGAGGTATGGAGGCGGCGAGGACGATGGAACCGGGGTTCAAGTCGTGTCGTGGACGGAGGGTGCGTGACTGTCTCATTTTTACCAAGGCGCAACTAATTCTCCTTCCCCCGCAGACGAGATGGAGCTCGAGGACGCCGACGCCACCGATGTCGCACTCGTAACGTGCGCTGACGGTACAACAACGTGCGACCGCGAAGGCTTCCAAGAACCTTCTCAAGGGTTTGAAGGGGAAGGCCGGCAAACGTAAGGCGAAACAAGCTGCCAGCGACGACGACGCGACGACGACGACGACGCCGACGACGCCGATGACGACGTGCGCGCCGACGGCAACGGCGACGACGAGGATGAAGACGACGACAGCGCGGAGAAGTCCGACAGTGCGCAGGGTAAACGCGGCAATAAGCGCCGCGCTTCCAATGCGCCTCTGCCACCCGCAAAGCGCCGCAAGGGTAGGACCGCAGCCTCCACCCCCGTCGCGTCCACCTCCAAGCTGCCAGCTGCCCCTTCGAAAACCCCGGGCTTGAAATGCCGCTACACCAACAAGGGGGTGATGTCGGACACGTTCATCGTGAAGGCTTTCGACCAGGTCGATGGGCCGCCGACGTACATAGACAAGCATACGCTCTTCTGGACGGCCAGCGACGACGGCGGAAGCTGGAAGGCGTTGCCGCCAGGGGTGACACCGCGTTTTGACGACGGCCAGTCGGGATTGTGCTTGGTGTTGCGTGCCAGCATTGCTCTCTCTCGATAGTTTTTTGTAGCTGAGCTCTATGTACTTGTACCATATGCCATTTTTCTTTGCTTATTGTTTTACATGGCGCTCGAATTGTTTGAAATTTCTGAAAAAACTCGACTTGACACGAAAACGGCGGCCTTCGGAGATCGTCGGCCGAACGGACTTGGGTTTCGTCCTTGCGATTAGAGACACCGAGTTGAAGTCGGGTGGAGGAGGAATTGCATTATTGAAGGGAAATAGTGTTTCGGATACTCTTGGCTGATAGTTACTTTTGAAATGCATGTTGTATTTTTTTCGCCAAGTCGCGCTTGGGTGCAAACAAAGACAACAACCGCTACGGTCCCAATATGGTAAGTAGGTTTGAGTAGGTTCGATTTGGCATTGAAAAATGAGACTCGAGAAAAAATACAAGTAAAAAAGACTTATCCTGGGGTATAGCAATGAAAAAAAAAGAGCCTTTGAAGAAATAGAAGTATAAGTGAAGTAAACAAAAACAGTGGGCCTCTGGTTATACCCAGAGGTGAACCAAACAAAAATGTGGGTATAACCAAGGAGATGTGGGTGTACCCACCTGGAACCAAACAATGGTGTGGATGCATCCACACCATTGTCTGAGATACAGGTGGATGCATCCACCTACTGTGGACGTATCCACAGGAAAATCCACAAGGGATGGATGCATCCACGGAGTAAGTGGATGCACCCACATAAAATACAAGAGTGGATGCATCCACATGTGGTCGTATCCATGGTGTGGATGCGTCCACTTGTGGGTGTATCCATTATGGTGGGTACGTCCACTTGTGGGTGTATCCATTATGGTGGGTACGTCCACTTGTGGATGTAACCCTATGGTGGGTACGTCCACAGTGCATGTGGATATATCCACACGCACAGTGTGGATATATCCACAGACCCCCTTGGCCTTGGGAATGGACATGTCCATTAGGCCCACCCCCACCAGTGATGAAGTATATGCTATGAGAGTCTGTTTGTGAGGGAAGGCGGATGAATGGAGGAGGAAGCCAGAGCCGCGCAAGCCAGCCAGGCGGATGAACGGAGGGGGACGCTGGAGCCGTGCAAGCCCAGGCAGATGAAGGGAGGAGGATGCCGGAGCCGTGCAAGCCCAGGCAGATGAAGGGAGGAGGACGCCGGAGCCGTGCAAGCCAGCCAGGCAGATGAATGGAGGGGGACGCCGGAGCCGCGCAAGCCAGCCAGGCAGATGAACGGCGGGGGACGCCGGAGCCGCGCAAGCCAGCCAGGCGGATGAACGGAGGGGGACGCCGGAGCCGCGCAAGCCAGCCAGGCGGATGAACGGAGGGGGACGCCGGAGCTGCGCAAGCCAGGCGGATGAATGGAGGGGGACGCCGGAGCTGCACAAGCCAGGCGGATGAATGGAGGAGGACGCCGGAGCCGTGCAAGCCAGCCAGGCGGATGAATGGAGGGGGACGCCCAAGCCACACAGTGGGGCACAGAGCAGTATGCATGTGCAGAGATGTACGCAAGCCCAATGGTGAGGCAGCAGGCATCCAGTGGGTTGGCAGAAGGTTGGAAAAGGGTCAATGCAAGCCCTAAAATTGTCTATTCGGCATGGTATATACACTAGGATACCTAGGATACAATGTACTAAAGGTGGGCCAGGAAAAGGGCCCCGTGCAGGTGCTAAAAACGCAAAAACGAGCTGGTCAGAGGGAGGTGTGGGTGCATCCACACTGGTGTGACGTGACTGGTGGATACACCCACATGTGGACGCACCCATGGTAGGTGGGTGCACCCACGCATGTGGAATGGAACCACCTTGGGGGACCTCACTAGGCCCCACATTCAAATGCTCATGAATACCCTAGTGAGGTCTGGTTTGAGGTAGCCTGAGGTGCCCATGGAATAATATCTGGGCGGCAAACGGATTACACGGAAGCGACGGCAATCTCGGCTCGACATCCCAAACCGGTAATCCTTAGCCTGCTATCAAAGTTTTGTGCGCGCAAAAAATTTCACGTTGTCTCAAGCTTTTCGGAAACAGCTGTAAGGCTCCAACCATTTCGTTTCCGTTCGCGGATTTGGGAAAACGAAACGGAAACGGAATAGAAACCGTTGCAACCCGTTACAAACCGTTTCCGAACGGTAATTTTGGGTAGTATTGAGTTTAGGGCTAAGTGATTGGTTCTCAGAGTGGTGTCTTGTCCTACATTTGCCCTAGTAGTTCTTAGAGGTCTGCACACTGTATGCACACCACCAATGTAGCATCGGACGGCCTCGGACGTTGGTCGAAGTCTTCCGGGAAATGATCCGTGATCGGGATTCTTCCCGTTGTCTGTCCCATTCAATGATCTTTCGTTTTGACATCCGGGTGAGCTCTGGGCAAGATTTTTGCGTCAAAGTAAATGGGGGCTGCACACTGCCAGCCAGTATATAGGTCACCGGAGGGTAGAAAAATGACAGCCACGGTAACCATTTCCAAACTGTTTCCCGAACCATTTGCTCATCCTTGCAAACAAAATGGAAATAAAAACGGTTTTTACTGTTCGAAACCGTTTGCAAACGGAAATGGTTGGAGCCTTAGTGGAAGTTGACAGACCGCAGCATAAGAGTGAGACGAGAGGTGCACCGTGTTGACCTGACCAGACCAGTATCCACAAAATGACTTGTGTAGACAATGTGGAGAAAGCCAAGGAGAAAGCGCAGAAGGTGTCATCAAACCGGGCCGGAATTCCCGGACTAAGCGTGACACAGCGACCGTCTAAGTACCTAATCATTGACGTCCATGTGAAGAGATTTAGACTTTGATATAGCAGGATAGTCTGAAATGAATCACCCTGGAGCCGCGAACTTGCCCTGTTTTTTTTTCAACACCTTACGGGCAACGAGATCCTGTAGGGCGCCCCCAAAAACAGGTACACCGCGGAAACGGGCCCGGGATTCCATTCCACCCGATAGCAGGTTCACTGTGAATAGTACTAAAAAGATAATTGTACGAGAACAAGGCCTGAGAGAAAGACATGGACGAGTTTTTCCGTAGTGATAAGAAGATCTGAAATCGACGGCTAAGGATGAAGTCGGGTGTCGCGTTCGATCGCCGCGTCCTCCTCCTCGTACGCCACCTAAAACTCCACCTTCACGTCGTCAACCTCGGCGCCCCAGCGCGGGACGGTTCCTCGGACCGGGCAAGAACTCCCGCGAGAAGGAATTGCGCGCAGGCGGGTGCGCATGGACATCGCGTATCCGGCGCTGTTGCGTGCCAGCCATGGCCACGCTGATTCGAATCCTGCTGCGCTGCTGACGTGCTTTATGCACCCGCACCCGGAGCAGCCCGCGTTGGCCTACGACGTTCCACGCGCAGATGTGGTGCTCGTACCGCGCGGTGCTCGAGCGCATCCGTGATCTGGCGGGTTTGAGTGCGCTGCCGCACCGTTGGAGATAAGGTTGGGTTTTTCGTCGTTCCGTTTTAGGGGTGATGAATGACGAGATGAGCGCCCAATGCAGATTACGAAAAAACTCCGGGATGAGCCGTGACGATAAGCGAGGCTACCTGCGTCTGCGTCCGGCTCAGTGTGCCGTATTGCAGGCAAAGTTAACTCTAAATATATAAATCAGCATTTTGGATTAAGATACTGAGAGGATATATTGAGACGCACAGGGAATTGCCTCCGTATGGATATCGCACGAATTCTCCGCCAACGACTGCGATGCCGCTGAAAGAAAGAGAGGGTAAGAACTTCAAGATTACTTTGAGGACGGAGGAACGAAACGAGGACGTACGAGTTCAAACCAAACTCATCATGGGAGTGCAAGAACCCTACAGAGCGTCAGCGTCAGCCATACGCGAATTGTTGAGTTCAATAAGAGACAGGAAGAGAGACAGACAGACGCACAATGTGTTGTCTGTGACGAGTCGAAAAGCAGCATTCTTACCGGCAGCAGCAGTCCCGGTGTTCACGATTTCGCTGCTCGGCGAATCGATTTGATTGTAGTTGCTACTCCCTGCGCTGTAGATGAATTTTTCGATGATTGATTTCAAGTTAGAGATAAACGCACGGAAGGACGCACACCGTGCAGAGGTATCGCGAGAGGTACAAGACCGAAAATGGCAGAGACGCACTGGAACAGCAGGGTCCGGCCCCCACAAGATCGATATATTCTTGATGACCTTGTTCGGCGGGAGGAACGGTCTCAAATCCTACGCCAGACAGGAACTTTAGCAGTACGGGCATCGAGGGTGACAAAGATCTGTACGGGTAGGATTGATCAATTAGTGAAGTACCCCAGTTCGAAGGGAGAATGGGAAAGGGAAATTGGGGGTTGGGACTGGCCCCACGAAGCCGTCGAGCGTGTATGTATTCCCCATAATCGCGATGGCGAGCTGGATCGACCCGGCTTCGGAACGAAGGGTCAGAGGTACACTCCGGTGGTGGAGTGCGCGTCCCGACCATAAGTGTTGTTCGAGGATTTCGGAATCGTCTCGAGAATCGCGCTGAGGCAGGTGGGCAGAAGGACGAAGGGCAGGGACCGATTTCGGGAGAAGGCACACGCCGCAGGTTGCAAAAAACCACTCGCGATGTAGATATTTCGTGACGGAATAACGAGATACCCGGATCGCGCGCAGAGAGTTAATTTCAAGCACCACTGAAAACTCACTCCTATATCGTGGGAAATCTTTGACGAGAAAACCGTCGAGTAGATACCATAACACAAGGAGTCAAACAGGGGTTGGCGACGGGGAGAAGATGGATTAATTGCGGGAAGAGCATGGCGACCCGCAAAACATGCAGAACAGTGAGGTGGACCTATAACCCGAATGCGGAAGGGGGTGCGGCCACCAGAAGGCACGACATATCCATATCGCGCCGCCGATTAGAGTGTACAAGCATGCCGGCGCCCAAAAGGAGGTGGCAGGCCTTGTTCGTGCTCGGCATCGAAGGAGCCCGGTACTGCCACGTTCTTGCGGATTAGGTAGAAGAAGTACATTAAAATGCAGGTTGAATACGGAGATACAACTGAAAAGCAGGCCCAGTGAAGCCAGGCCCGGCCTTGGCGAAGAACTTGGAAGACTTGTTGGAAGACGACCCGGATGACTCGAAGACTTGCTCGACTTCTTCCCGACGAGTGCCAGGGCAGCTTGATTCATTCTGGCGCAAGGATTCGCGTTGAGAAGCCGCTGCCGCGTAGGTAGTTATGGAGTCGAAGAAGTCGGAGATGAGAGAATGAGGGAAAGTGACGCGCTGTGTGGCAGCATTTGGCTGCGACCTCCATTAACGGGGTCCGGCAATCAAATCGGCGTTGTCTCCGACTGTCACCTTCTCGCCTCGACCCGCGAGCTGCGAGCTGCTCGAGTCCACGGGCCTTCTATTCTCTGGTACGTCGCCCGGCCTGCTCAGTCCAGTCGCGACGTTCTTTCCACCAGAAGGAGTTCTCCCTGGCACGAATCCACTTGTCTCTCGGGGCTCGGGGCTCAGGCTTAGCCTTGGGTCACCCAAGGGGTGGTGCTAAGTGAGCGAAAAATGGTCAGAAGGAGAAGAAAAATTAATTCAGAAATAATGTACGTGGAAGAGGTTCGCGGGGCACAAAATCAACCATAGCCCCCCAGGCTGCCTGCTGCTCCCTGCGCCGTCCGACCTCGGCGGACGATGCCTACGCGGCAGTTTTGTAAAATAAAGTATTGAGAAATAAGCACAGAAAGGTACCCTCACCTTCTCATCTGCTTCAACCGCCTTCGTCATCAGCTCGTCCGCTCGTTCTTGGAGTCTTGCCTGCAACCACGGCGCGGATGGGATTCTTGCGGATATCATCGCCAAGAGCCCGAAGTCTTGTTGTGAGGCTGTACAACAGATTTTCAGCACAAGTAATATACCACAGGCCTGGAGATCTTGAGTACGAGCGTCCATCGCTTCAAGGTTGTCGGGACGCCACTCGCCCCCGGGGCCCGGGCCCGGTCGCCTTGACATATTCCAAGGTTGAGTTAAGGAGGGGGAGAGTGCCAAGGGCCTTCTCTGAGGGGTGCATGACGGTTGGGATCAAGTTGCGACCACGTTGGATGAGTGTGGCTCGACGCAAGCTCGGAACGGCAAAACGGCATCGTCTTTAGAATACTACCAAACAAATAGACAGCACTACCAAACAAAAAACACGTGGCGACGTTCCTTCCCCTACAGTCTTCCTGCTCGATGAACCCGGTGACCTACGAAGATTACTGGTTCCAACGTCGAGGCTTCCTCGAGAATGTTGGCTACCGCCTCCGTCCTAAATTTCACCCAGATTTTGCAGCAAATGAATTGCCCGGACTTAGCGCGCATGCTCTCCGTGAATATGAGGCGACACACACGGTACGAATATTGACAAGGTTCCGATCCGTTTCTGAGTATTTCTAGCATCGTACTATAATGGATGCACGACGTGTCTCAGACGGAATTCAGGTCATGCTCAAGTCCATTTCAACAAGTATTCACCCACACGAGGTGGAAATAGCGGGGCTGTTGTCGTCCCCGCCACATTTAAACAACCCGCGGAATCACAGTGTCCCAATACTAGAAGTTTTGCGTGACCCGTTCGATACCGATAAACAGCTTATTGTTATGCCTCTCTGCGTAAGATTTGACGAGCCCAGATTCGATACGGTTGGGGAGATCGTGGACTGTATCAGACAGATATTCGAGGCTAATATCCTTCTTCCTTCTTTCCTGCTACTCCTGACGGTCGTACAGGGTATAGAATATCTGCACGATAATTTTATTGCCCACCGGTACGTGTCACATCTAATCTTCGTTCTCGATCTGATGTATCCGGCAGGGATTGCGGCTTCCTGAATATTGTTCAAGACCCCAAAGATATTTATCCGGACGGGTTCCATCCCGTCCACCCCCGGAAAGAACCTTCGTATGAGTGGTCTGCACGTACCATCACTCGTACTGAATGCTGGCCGCGCTACTACCTCATTGATTTCGGTCTCTCGCGACGCTACGATCCCGCCAATGGATCGCCTTTGGAAGATGTCATCCTTGGGGGTGACAAATCTCCACCAGAACACGACAACACCGCATGCAATCCATTTCCTACCGACATCTATTTTCTCGGAAATCTCTTGAAAGCGCGATTCCTATACGTTTTGCCTCGTTTTCACGCCGGTTGGGTCAGTAATCTTCCTATGACTTCACCCAAGATTCTAACTTCCTTGAAGGAGCCTATACTTCACCCACCACTACGTTTTCTTTTACCGCTCATCGATGACATGACCCTGAAGGATCCCGCCATGCGGCCGACGATTGGCGAGGTCATTCACAAGTTCGATGATCTCTGCAGCGGTTTAGGCGAGTGGCACCTCCGCCAACCAGGTGTACGTATTCCCTGGGACGACAAGCTACGGCAGCGCTTCAGGCAGGTGAAGAGGATGCTCAAACGGGTTCATCCACTACCGCCATACATACCCCGCTCAGATCGTGCACCCCTCAGCGATGAAATGCGCGCGTTTTTCACACGGGATCAGAGCATTCCGCCCGTATAGCCTTCCTGTAAACCTTCATCGAAGTTTGTTCGACCTTTACATACCGATCTCAAACTTCCCCACCGCGTCCTTTAGCTATAGCCCGGGGTTCTCCCTGCTGATTAATATTCATTTGTCGCAAAAGTCCGATCTGGCTGATAGGTTCTTATAAGAAACTATAAGCCAGGATAAGTATATAAGGTTTTTCGGGGGTCTATAGAGTTCAGAAAGCCCTTATCCTGGCTTATAACCCCTTAAGGAGGTTATAAGCGCTATAAGGTGTTACAGTGGTTATTAGGGCTTATAGCCGCCTACAGTCGGCTCCCTTCCCGGGACCAATACAGGGAAACCTTCCAGTCCTTCTTCAATAATGATAATCCGCTCTCGCAAAAGAAAAGATCCAAATGATCATTAAACTTGTACACTACATCAGGAAAAACCCCCTTTGACATTTTGCAACAAGTTGGGAGAAATCTTTGGAATCACTGACATTTCACGCCGAATGTCAACAATTGGCAGATTCTCGAAAAATGTTAAAATTGACTGGTCCCTGAAAATTGTTACCAATTTTCCAACAATTTTCGACCATTTAAAGCCAATAATGATATAATGTAGCCCAATGCGACACCTTTACATCGTAATGCAGGAATAAAATAAATGATTGCATTGCACACAAACTACTTACTGTACATGGGGTAAACTAACATACTACAGTAAACTAGCAACCACATCATTGGGGGACCCTCCTCCTCCTCCACCTCCGCCCCAACAATCCCACGAGCACATCGAATGTATGCAAGCAACTCTGAAGTGGTCGTCAATACGGGCCGAGATAATTGATGCGAATTTTGCTTACCGCGGTCATGGGGAACACATAACCTGCAAATCATCTAAATCATATTTGGGGATAAATAAGATACAGATGGAGATGATAGCTCACCGGGCAAAACCGTCAGGCGTGGGTAAGAAATACCGTGTATTGATGGACACCAGTGAGGTGGGCGCACATTGTACAATCTACAATAAATTATGATCAGAAGCATGGAATGGGTTCGTGTGCACACACCGTGTCGTAGAACAAGAAGGCGTAGACTATAGCTGGAGGAGAGGTTGAGAGTGTTGACCATCGAGACTAGATGCAACGGCGATGAGTCAGCACCATGGAGCGGTGAAAAAAAAGGGTAACATACCTGTAACAATATTGATGACATGTAGAAGCGGCCCACCGGGGAGTGCAGGACATACAGCACTAGAGAGGCCTAACAGGAAAGGTGAGTTCAAGAATCTGGGCAAGGGAAGGCCTCACCGTGCTAAGAGCCGATGCACCCAAGCTTCGCCGATGCAGCCCATCGGGAATGGCCGATGCACCCTGGCGACCTTGACGAAGGATCTGGGGACATTCAGTGGGGTGTTGGCTCGATATGAAAGCCACAGAACGATACCTGGGGAAGTGGGAAGAGAAGGGTGAGCGGTGAAGATGGGGGGAAAGGAAGAAGGAATGTGACGTTGCTTGACGTGGCTTTATGATCCTATATATTAAGAGACAACGAACACTGCCACACAAAAAGTCACCTGATATAATCACCTGACAAACACGGGACTCGGAATCCACCCGTGCACGGCGAACCCCGGGACTCGGAATCCGCCGTGTGTTGGCGAGCTCGGAATCCACCGGGGTTTGGGGCGGAGCCCCAACAAGCTGTGGACCCACCGAAGGTACGGACCGAGCGCATATATTAAGAGACAACGAACACTGCCACAAAAAAAGTCACCTGATATAATCACCTGACAAACACGGGACTCAGAATCCACCCGTGCACGGCGAACTGAGAATCCAGCGGGGTTTGGGGCGGAGCCCCAACAAGCTGTGGACCCGCCGAAGGTACGGACCGAGCGCAGCGGGCGTCCGTGCCGAAGGCAGGGTCCTAAAGCTTGTCTTTATCAAAACGAACCATCTTTAGCGAACACGTGCACATTACGGCGGCGGGTGCGGGCGGTGTTGATATGCGTCGGTTAGGACTTAGAAGGATTTCGTCGACACCAAGTCGAAACCCAATGACACTTTTGGCTGGCAACGACGGCAGCTATATTTCCTTGTGTTCCTCTTATTGTTTGAATGACTGAACCTTCGTGAATGGTTGAAACATGCTGACATGTTATTTTCGTGTCACCTTGGACCGAAAGAAAACAACTTCTTCTGATTCATGCAAGCCTTGAGCATTTCAGTACCTAAACTACAGTTATGACATTTTTTAAGATTGATTCTCAGGTTTTTTCAGAGGAATGGTCAAGTATGTCTAAAAATGTCAACATTTGGTTGACATTTCTCAACAATTTGCAGCACTCCGAGATTGTCAGAAATTGGTGACAAAATTTGAACAATTGGCAAAGGGGGTTTTTCCTGATGTATGATACAAGAGGTGATAATCTAGGCCTACAATACTGTAACGAACTGTTAGCAATTGTTGATGAACAAGTGCGTGTACACACCTACATGTAATTAGCACGCAGTGCGACATAGGGCCCCGCTCGCACTTTAATGGAACAAGATGTTGGAAGACGAGGGGTCATTATCGAGTGGACAGGTATTTTTCCGCGTTATATTCCACTTCTACCGTTGGCTCACGAGCACCCCAACGGCAACTCCTTTGTTTGGCCTGGGCTTTGCTCAGGAAGCGAAAATTCGTCATCCTAGATGAGGCGAGCAGCAGGTAGGTGTCTCTGCAGTGTAAGACGAACTACTCTGAGCTATCTCCTAGTTTCAATCTAGAGACGGATAAGAAGATTGGAGAAATCATTCGTTCTGAATTTGCCGACTGTACGGTCATATCCATCACTCATCGGATTGGTGCGTTGATAAAAATTCTTCCGTGGTCCCAGCTCATCCGGTCTGAAAGACACGATCATTGATTTCGATGTGATTCTGGTCATGGAGGATGGCATGCTCGTAGAAACAGGCCCGCCCGCGCCGCTTCTATCTCGTCCAGATTCGAAGTTTTCACGCTTGGCTACCAGTCAGGGACTATCGATGGAGTTTCCTAGCAGATCTTGTGATTTTTAGAACGAGACGATCGATATCAGCTTGAAAAAAAAATTGTGATGCCCATGTGGTGTTGATTGGGTGATGACTACGCATTTGATGTGCAAATCTGAGCAGTTCGGAACACATAGAACCATATCGTCGAGCTCTTAACTCAATACCATAGATACAGCAAACAAGATACTATCTTGCTAAATGTACGCTTTGACCAATGCTCTGAAAAGTCAGTTCAGTTTGTTTTGAGTTCGTGTGGGTTTGAACATTCTAGAGCTCACCATATTGAAAAACGGTTGGAGTGCCGTGCTCACACATCTATTCAACTATGGAGTTGCGTCGGCAACACCGCCGTCGGTATCCAGTCGTCGCAGATCGGGCGGTCGATCCAACCTTCGGACCTCGGTATCATGTAGCGAATAGGCCTCAGCAACGAGGGCAAGACTTCGTGCATCTGAAAGATATTTTGACAGCATGTCTGCAATATTGGCTCAAAAACCCTATGCGATAAGACGAACCTGGCGTGGTATGGGTTTTCGGTGTTGGCAGCCAATTTTATGAAATTTGATACGGTCTCCACGAACTCGCACTGAGCGAGTTGCCAGGAGTGCGCAAGTAAGACTCAACCTGAGGCTGACAAACCAGAACCCGTTGCAAACCAACCAGGAAATCGGGACTCGGAACGGTTCGGGAGGAGGCAGCGCGAGCTGAGAGCCATTGAAATGGACGCTCAGCTGTAGGGAGACTTGAGACAATAGTGCGACTGTCATGTATCCCCTATCGGGCGTGAGATTCCCGTAACTTTCGATGATGGACGCGGTCAAACTGGCTGAAAAGAGGCCGGACTGTAGAATTATTATTATAGGTAAATTGACAGAGGAACAGAGAACTCACGAAGATCAAAATCACCTCCATATCTGCCTTCCAGCTCTCCACCAGCGCGGAATCGTACCGTTCTGCCTCAGTGATGTAGACCGACCAGAATTTAGCCGAAGAGTCCTCACTGCTCAGTCTCGGCAGAAATCACTTCTGCTTGGCTTCCGCTCTGCTTCTGCCCTAAAGGCGGGTGTTCCAGGACGATAGAAAAACAGGTAAGGCGCCAGAAGAAAATTTGCTTTGATTTGAGATCGTCGCCAGCGGAAATTGTTTTGAGACATTGGCATCGAGCTCAGCAAATATATTCCGGGATTGCTACAATGGACAGCCGAGGACAAGTTGAGAGAATTCTTCGAGCAAGATGTCCCGCAGGGAAAGAATGGACATGACAGTCGCGTTGCAACGCGCGGTCACGTCACGGTGTTATAAAGCTGGTAAGGCCGACAAGCGGCACGGCCCGCTACCAGATTAAAAATCATTCGAACTTGTTCTATTATTTTGACTTGGTGAAACGCCCTGGTCACTGATGTAACGTGGCGAAACACCATGTAAATAGAAAACCACCGAAGCAGTATTATATGGACAAGAATAGAGCATATAACTTGGTGCAAGAAGTTCAAATTTATGTTTCTCAAGATACCATTCTGGCCAGAATACAATGGTCAGTAGATCTGCTGCATCAACTTGCTAATTTATTGAGAGAAACTAACTAGACCGAAATGATTCACTGTTGGAGAGGGAGGTGACCACCGAAATTGAGTGTGGGGTCCCACATATCAGTCGCTGTGCGTCTTACGGTGAGTCTCACCGAGGAATCCCGGACTGACTTGGCAAATTGACTTGCGCTGTCAGCGGAGTTTGAATTTGGGTGGGTTGACTTGCGTGACTTGTGCGGGCGCTGACTTGTGCTTGTGCTTGCCTCCACCCATTCTTCTACTCAACTCCAATGATCCATATATCCTCCGAATGTCATCAACAGCATGCACCACTATGTGACGGTCCTCGCCGACACCCGCGGCAATAATAGATGGCATCACATTTCGTCGTCGTCGCCGTTCCGTATGGTGGATGTTCTGAATATATAAATCATAAGGCATTTTAGATATGTAAGTTGAATTGCTTTGATTTAAGTGAGCACAAATCTAAACCAATAAACTATCTGCGAGCCGTTTGCTTCGGCGCGAACCTTCGGTCCTGGGCTTCGGCGCTCGTCGTTTCAAGTTCTTGGAGTTCCCGCGGGATGCCTTCCTCGGGTTGCAACCTTCCGCGCAATTTTATTCCTTCTCTTTTCGTTTTGCTGGTTGCTCCTCTGCTGTATCCTCCTCATTTCCACTCTTGGCATTGCTGCCGGTGGACTTTGGTATGCTGGGGCAACGTCGGCCGGGTAATCAACTGTTTCCGGCAATACGTCGAAAAAAATTGGCTCTCCTGGAGCCTCGGAGGATGATTCGATGCATTTGAATGTTGATGGACAGAGAAGAGGGTCATAGATGGTTTGATTTACTAGCAGTCGAAGTCGAAGATTCTAGGAGCAGCACACACAAGCCTGCAATGTCCGGGAGGTGTTGAACTCAGCACAAAGTGACTTGCGGAGGTGACATACTATTGACTTGTGTACCATAAATACCTGCACAAGTCACTTTGCCTGTGCACTGCTCAAGTCGGTCGTTTATCTGACGTAGAACACCCTAAAAGTATAAAACAAGCCAGGATATAGCGTTGAACATATTGACTTGGGCAAGTTACATTTGTGACTTAAACATACACATGTTGACTTGCGTAGGCAACATATTGACTTGTGCACCAGAAACACCCGCACAAGTCATTTTTCCCACGCAACATGCGCAAGTAGGTCGTTTCTTCGTACTGTAGAACACCCTAAACCCACGAAACAATTGGCGGCACCTCCTAAATTTCGCTGCTACGTACTAAGTATGACTTTGTAGACTCTAGGGTCGATACTAGCAGTAAAATGCCTTCGGTGTCATCAGAAATGCTTCCAGTTTTTAACATTATAGTATATCACTGTCATCACCGTGACCACAAGTTGCTTGGGACGAAGTTGATTCTGCCAATGTTATCCTAGCACATGTGCCCATAAATGCCCCAGATGCGCAGCTATCTGTATGGTTCTTAGCTCGCTGAAGGACTGCTCAGGAGTCCTATTTGCTCAATACATTTTCAAGATCAGATGCTCGGCCCGGTTTATATAATATTGCCTTGTTGATTGGGACTGTTAAATTAATGTAAAATTAGTATGTCATGCACTTGAGACCTGTCCCTGAGCTTTGATAACTGCCAAAATCTCCCTCAAACATGGTTTCCTGGATGGATGCGACGTGCCAACGGCACCTACAAATTAACTTGCAAGTCAATTTATTCGGCTTGACCCACCCAGAGCTATATACGAAGATCTTATGACCCCCAGAGAATCTCTGGATGCTACAGGACATTGGGAATGTGCCCAAGTCGGGGCCGACATTCGTGCGGGGATGGTCACGTGCACACGACAAATTGACTTGTGCCTACTATTGTTGAATTCCACGCCAAGTCAGGATTCTGAAGCATCCTTGGAGATTTATGAAGCTGTATAAAGCCCAGGGGGTACACAAGTCAACAATCAGACTGCCCATTCCAAGTTGAATACCATTATTATGTTGAACATATTGGCCGTGATGCAGAGAAAATGCCCAGATAGCCCCGCAAACTGAAGGATATGATATTCATGCTATATAAGAGGCCCCTGAATGGTCAGAATGACTTCATTGCAGCGGGAATGTGCTCAAGTCAATGGCGACAAATTGACTTGCGCACCCAAATCCACGCACAAGTCAACACAAGTCAATCCGCGCGGGCACAAGTCAATTTGGCAAGTCAAAAAGTGAACCCTCAGTCTCACCCATGCAACACTAAAGACATGCCCTGTAGGAATCCGAGTACTCTCTCAACATTTATCAGAGACTTTCGCTCTTCCACCGTCTCGCCCGCACGTTGGCTTACCCTCCGGCCGAATGAGAGCCGATTGTGCTCGGGTTTCTTCAACGCAATAACTCGTATTCAATGATCTTCCGATTGACCAGGGAGGCTTTGCGGTGCTCGACGATCCGACATTTTTGTTCCCGCTTTTCCTATCTTACCCGAATTCCGTTTGCTTCTAGAATTTCGCTCGTCAGAATACTATATGATCACTCTTCTTGGGCTCTGGGTGGTCCGCAGGTTTGTTCCACTAAATCCTTTCATATTACGCCATCCCAGAGTATATACAAGACACACTCTCTTCCTTTTTATCCTCCTCAAAGGCTAAATACTCTTTTATTTTTGGAAAACTGATAGCATCTACTAGACCCGATCGTGGATGCTGCATCTGCTATTTTTCAACGCTTGTATGCAGCTGCAGAAGACCTCCGTTGGACTCGGGGTCGGCTCATTAACTTACTCGGTATTTATTTTCCCGCCTCCTCTCGGTGGAATCATCTTTTCACTTCATATATCTGGTTGCTGGATTTTCTAGATTTTCGTTCTCTCAATAATTTGATCTGGAAAGTCTACATATACCCACCGGGACTCGAATTCTCCGCAGGCTGAAATTCTCACTGCCTGCCTTTTCTCCTCCCATCCCCTCTTGGCGGAAAATCTTCTATTATGAGATCCTGCATGGCTACAAACGCCAACGGTAATCACGGGGTACCGATTCACTGAACGTGTCTCTTCTACTCCACCTCCACTCTCCCTCGACTCCACCCTACTCGCTACGAAGAAGGACCCGATTGCGGTTCGGTTCGCATCTGCTATCTCTGAAACTTGGTCCTTGAATGAAGTGATCGGATGCTGGAGTCTCCGTTCGACTCGGGAGCGGGTCATTGGCTGTACTGCTCGGCAAACTTTTTTTCCCTCCTCGCGCTCATCCTGTGCAAAGTTTCGCCAACGCTGGGATGGCTGATCCATCCAACCCTTCCAGGACCAACCCATGCATCTGGAGGCGAATCTCGCAACTGAGATCCACTACTTTTCACCCGATTTAGAATCTATAAACTTGCATTCTTCTCACGACTCACATTCGCTCCAAACGCTAACTGAACATTTAATACCACCGCGGTGCGTTCTGTTTCACTCGCAAGTAACAAGACCCAATTGCGGTTCAGATCGTACATACGATCGGAGTCACTTGACCTCAATTAGCTTTCAGGTCACCCCGTTCGACTCGGGGTCGAGTCGTACAACAACAGAGAATATCTCCTTTTTCGTTTTGTTCCGGGTTTGACTCTTCCTCTGACGTGCAATACTCTCGTTTACGAAATTCGTTCGGGGAGACCACAGTGCAACATCCAAATCTCTTACTGCTTCGAGTGTAACCAAACCGTGCAGAATTTGCTGCCTTCACATTTGTGTCGAGATGGACTGAATCTACTCTCCTCCTGCCAGGATGCCTCGCTCAGAACCCTCCCTCAAATTCGACACCCTCAATGCTAGAAGGGAGCTTGGCTATGTCCCCGGCTACGATATCGACGTGATGACCATTCGACTTGGTGTTGGGTCGTGGATGAAAAAGGAACAGCATCAAGAAGATACGCATCTCCCTCCTTCATTGATTAAATGCTGGATCAAGGATTCAGAGGATCCAGCGCTGTGCTATACTGCAGACCAACGTACACGAAAAGAATGCATTTCCAAAGTCCCGAGACGTATAAAAGCATTTTTCGTCAAAAATTATGTACAATAAGAGTGGAACATTCAACATTCTACTTCTACATTCCAACAAGTACATGTGCAGTTATTTTGGGTACAGGGAGTGGGTTATTGTACATTTGATCTGAGAATTTAACAACTTTATTGTACATTGTACATTGCACTTTGAACTCACAGCCTTAGTTGAGAAAGCAATCAGTTTTCTACACCCTACTTACAACAGTGTACAGTCCATACAGATGTTTCAACTTCTTGAAGATGAAATTGTACAATTCATGGTGCCTGGTTTGTATAACACAACAATGCCACACCCTAATGGGATTCTATCAATCCCAACCTGTCCAGTTGGGTTGTCCGATCAAAACCAAGTGAGCTGTGAGAATTGCCATCAATCCCACTTGGGAACAGCCATCAATACCAAGCCTGTCACCCAAACCAACTGCTGTCATCTTCCTGGCCACACCTGTTGGGCTTGTGCCTGAGCCCAACCCAAGGCCGGCGCGAATGGGGCTCACAGCCTCAATCTTTTTCTAAGCTCGTGACCCAAGCTTGGGTGGGGATGCCCACCATCGCCATCTTGACTTTGAAGGGGGACGTCCCTTCCTGTTTAGGTGTTCACTTGATGAAACCAATTCTTTCATGTTGATTTTGAGCCAAAAAATGAATGAGAATGCAAAATAAAATAAAATAATGCTCTGGCACTAAAATTCCATGAGACTGACCATGGTCCCCGAGAATGGTCCATTGAATTTATTGAATGGGATAGAATGACCACATGATATTATCTGATTTGGCACGTCGCCTATAAACTGACCTCCTTCACGGTGAATTATCAAATGAAAGCTGACGTAGGGCATACCAGAGGACTCCTGAACTGAACTCTCAAAATCCCAAGTTGACTCCTGGATCCCAATAATAAAAAAAACAGTAGCCACAGTGGCAGCCCACACCTGTCTTGGCATCGCAAATAGAAGGCCCATGCCTGTTGATGGGACAGTGGGTATCCCGTGCTGCTTGGACCTGGGACCTCGTTTATAAAATTTTCAGTTCAAATTTTGCATTTAGAGGAGAGAAGTTTCTGCCAGCCCAAAATTGACTGTCTTTTGTTCTCTTTCTCTAGGTGGTCCGGAAGATTTTCTCCTCAATGGAGTTCTAAATCTGGAGATACAAGTTTGAAATCTGAAGCTCAAAATGTCCCCAATGTTAATTAGGGTGTATGAAAATAGGACATTTATGAGCTGATCAAAAGACTCAGATCAAGTGAGAAAAAATACAACCCAGCCTGACCTGACCAGGACCGAAGCCCAAGTTGGGGTCAGTCTTGGGATATTTACCAACCAAGTCCACTGTTTTTGAACCTGACCTAAGCCTTCTCTAATTAGGGCAAGTCAAAGGGTCACCATGGCTGATTCCTGCTTGATTATATCTGAATGTTGAGAAGTGTGTCAGCACAGCACAGAATTCTATTATCTGAGAGATAGCCATGATTCTGTCAATTCTGATTCAGAGACAAGAATTAAAAGAGAATCTCCCTCAATTTGGTGAGAATTGACTCTCAGATCCAGATAAGTTATGATTCAAGCTGATCCAAGTCACATTTAATTCTGACTTGATTCCAGTGACTCGCTTCATATCCTGCTGCTTTGTATCTGCCCAATCCAATTTCTTTAGTACAGCCTTTTTGTCTTAGACTTGGTATCTTCCATTTTAGCTCCTATTTCACTTACTATATATTCTGTACCCAGTACTACTCCCCATATGATCCCCCTTTGCCATGGACCTGTCCTACATCGTCCTCAAACCCAGCCTTCATCATTGCCGTGGTCTAATGTGATTCCCATTCACCACTCGCAGCACAAGACTCCGAGCTTTGCCTTGAACCACACTCTTTCAGCATCCTTCCGACCTCCTTTCATACTTCAGCTTAGGTTTTGATGGGCCTCCGTTAAATCAGCTCACTTCAAAATCCTTCATGGTCAATAGAGGAAGGCAAAGCGGTTATAGTTATGCAGCTAGACTTCTTACCAGTCTGCCTATGATCAGCATATCTTAGTCCAGGCACCGTATTGTAGGCAGATTAGTATAACTCGGAACAATTGTTATGACATCCCTTAGCTATATTTCTGTCTCTTTAGAAATTTGATAAATGCTCTTCAGCGGCAGGATATCTGAATTGGATGACTACATAACCAAAATATCCATGATCTGATCTGGCCCACTCAAAATTTCAAGCACCGGGCACAGTCTGTCTACAGCAAAGTGCTTGCATTAAGATATGCTGTGGCAGACTGTTGTAACGATTCTATTAGGCAACAACGAATTCTCAAGTGAACCAATGCTGGGAAGACAGGGTGAAAATTTGATTAGGCATCCAGTACAGTGGCGGCAAAAAATAATGCACACGGCCGTTTGGACCCGTTTCCCCATCTAATCTCTCCAAATAAAATCTTATCATGATGGTTGAGGAATTTTAGGAAGTTTTGGACGATTAAACCCATATGAGCCATATCATACCTGATCAAATGTCCCAGAATAAAATAATTGAGCGTTTTCTGAAAAACCGAGTATCTGAATTCACACGATACCGGAAAATGGTGATACTAGCATGAAAGTACTTGAAAAGGCGACCATTTTGATATCCTAGTTGGGTAGGATTCATTGAGATTTGCCCTCGCAATGACCGTCGCAAGGTGGCCATTTTTTCGCTGCCACTGTACTGTCTGTAGTCTTTGGCCCATACTGATTTCCCCTGAAGTGTCGCTGAAGCAAATAGTCTCAGTCCAAGAATTGTTCATATCACAAATATATCACAAATAGTCTAGTTGCTAACAAAGCCAATTAAAATATTGTATCTATAATTACAGAGATGGGGGAGTGGGGATGCTCTAAACCATTCAGGAAATAGTGCTATTTAAGTGAGGCTGAAACCCGTGGGAATCCAGTTGGGTTGGGATTTGGACCTTGGTTTGACCTTTGGGATTGGGATTGATGTGGGCTTGGGATGATTGACATTTGGGATTGATGATCAATCTGAATGTACAATTTAATTGAGCTGCTGGGTGAAATCCTCACCAGTTGAGTGTTCAATAATGTGCACTCCTACTATCAAGTCTGTAGATGAACCAAAAGTGCCTAAAGTACCTTCTCTTTGTGCATTTTGACTGTGCCTATACCTCAAATGGAAGTAGATGTTCAATTCTGGATGTAGATGTACAACGTGAGACGTACACAAAAGTAAGTACATAATTTTTGACGATAAATACCGTCATAGAGACGAGAAAGGTGGAAGGAGCCTTCAATAGTACAGCCACGACGTAAAGCAGTATACAACGGCGGGTGTCGAATTTTGATGAGGATCCAGAAAGAATCCAGGAAGATTCAGCGAGGCAGTTCCTAGGAGCCGATCCAACATGTCCGAGAAGAGTCAAAAATGTTGTGGAAAGAGCCGAGTGTTCGGAGTGCGACTCGGCAGCAGCCGCCAATCCAGCGCCTGAAGAAATACGCCCCTTATATGGTATACATGGGCTTTTCAGTCGGGAGAGAAAAGAGGTGGCGGAAGGACAGTGTAAGTAACCCTGAACAAAAATGGGCTCTAGATACAACATGATCCGACCCCGAGTCGAACGGGGAACGTGCAGACTGGTGATGCAAGTTGATGCACTCTTACTATAGGCAGGCGCGTATCCGGAACGCAATCAAGTCTTATTTCGGTGGTGAGCAGTGTAGACTTGGAGTACATTCCGGAGTGAGTGGTGGAGAGTAATATGTATCTGTGGGAGGGCCGAACCCTCGGATGCGGCGAGAGAAATTCCAGACTCACGGGTGGAGGAGAGCCGGAATTGGAGTCGAGAGACCAAAATCTAGGCGCTAGAGGTTTCGATGATTTTTTTCCTAGAAGATCAGAATAAGAATATAGGCTTAATCTGAGGAGGATAGGGAAGTTAGGAGAGACGCGCCGGGTAAGTGAGGAGTCAGATAGGTTCCAAGTGCCGAATAAAAAAAAGCTCCCGGACCATGTGCAGATGACCCGACCCCGAGTTGAACGGGGGGATGCACGCCTCGATTTTGGCGCTGTCGCGTATCGTCTCATACCGCCGCTGCTCTGCTTCTCTTCGCTTCTCTTTTCCTCTCTCCGCGTCTCATTGATCATCGCCTCCCCACCCTGGACATTCCTCCCACCCTGCGCCTCGACCGTCTCCGGGAGTTTTCGCGCACCCCATGCCTCGCGTCTCCGCCCCAGCGCCGTCACCATCGCCATCGCCGTTCAACGTAGTGGCCCCGCCCGCTGCCCGCTCTTCGCCTCTGCTTTGATCGGCGAAGCTTCTCCCAGCGGGAATCTGGAGGTACGGAGGCGTAGACGCTGGGCGGGCGTGGGGCGCGGGCAGGGGAAGTGCGCGGGGTGGGGAGTGGGCAAGGGCGGGCGCGGGCGCGGGGTGTGGGATGCGTGCCGGCTGCGGGGAGGACGATGTGTGCGGGATGGGGCGCCACGCGCGACGCACGCGGATGCATTGGCATTCAGCTCGCGGCGTAAGAAACGAAACGGGGCGGCGGGGGCGGGCTTGGAGGTACGTGTGTGGAGGCGGGGGGTGCGTAAATGATGCAAGGCGCGGGGCGTGGTGGGGTGCACGGCGTGGAGCGCGTGTCAAGCGGTGCGGCTGCGCTATGCGGGCGGGGTGGGCACTTTAGATCCAGAACGTGCGTGCGCGTTGCTTCCGAGTAAGCCGAGAAGGGGATAGGTGGGGACTCCATGCGTCCTATATTCCGAAGAAGAGCGACGGAGGCGCGACATCAAGTAGGGTACCCCAAGTAGCGCCCACCACGTCACGAGGTGACGGTGTACGACGTGTATCGGCTGTGCTACGAAAGATCCCAAAACGTGGTGCGTACAGCGGCTTCGGTAGCGTTATCTATATTCAGAACGACTCGAGGATCGACATCCTGCGATGAGGATGGACGTTAGGAATCGATTCGATTCAAGGCACGGAGGGAGTACGGATTGCAGGGAATGGAGGTTTAGAGGACATAGACGTACCGGGAGGAGGGAAGCCGTGCGTTCTACGGGAGCCGTGTTGCTACGAGAAACGGCAACAACTGTGATTGTAGTAGTAGTGCAAAACAGAGAAATAATAAGGACGAGATCGAACGCACCACCTTCAGATTGTTAGTGCGTCATGAAAATCCGGCCTGGCTTGGTATCTCGTTCAAAGGATTCATGGCGTCGACGCACGCGCGGCAACGGCGGCTGGATTTGTGCGCTGTGGCAGACAGATCTGGGCTGGGAGGATCCGGAGCAGAGTAGACACAGACAGGTTGCGGTCGAGTCTTCTTTGAGATCGGGCATAGGACTAGACCAAGCAGCTCTATGGATGCAAGCCGCGAATCGAGTCGGGAGAAAAAGCGGGATGGCACGTGTTGTGTGGCAACGTCCTCCGAGATAAACAATCGGCGGTTGCTCCCGACTCTCATCCCTTCTTCGAGCCAAGCGTCCGCTGTCCTCCGTTCTAATCTTTGGCGAAACCTTTATGCTGGATTGCCCGTGTTGACTTTCACCTTCCACTTTTCTTTCTTCTCGGAACCTTCTCTGAATTTTCACCCCTCCCGAGTTGTCCCGGTTCGCACTCCAAAACAAAACCCACTCTCCAATTCACCCCACCCGACACATATCAAGGACTCGATTATGGAACGCATCTGCCTTCGTTCTCTGGAACACTTGGCAGTGTGCAGGAATCCCGTTCGATTCGGGGTCGGGTCATACAAGCTACGTCTTTCGTCTTCTTTCTTCGGTGGTGCTTCCCTCACATCTTTGGCCCTCTCCATACCCTCTTGTTCGTGCTTTTCAGTAATAAATACCCCCTGGTTTTCCTGACCTTGCTCACTACGATCCTGGTTTAAACTCCGTACCAGTGGCCCGGCAGCGTACTCACGAATCCAAACTGCTCTGCATATCAAGTTGTCTTGAAGGGAAATCAGGACCCGGTGGCGGACAGCCGCATCTGCCCTCCGTAGGCCTGTCGACACAACTGCGAAATGCAAGTAGAAGGTCCCCGTTCGACTCGGGTTCGGGTCCTGGGTCCTCATTTTAAGGGTTTTTTGATATTTCCCCCCATTCTCATTCGGGTACGCACCTCGTTTGCCTGCACAATTCTATAATTAATTCATCAACGCTCGTGGAGTTTCTGACTCCCCACGACCCACTGTTGCCTCCTCGAGCCAGTACTCTGGACTAGTTTGGCCTTCTCATCATGCTCGCGACGCAAACTCATATCCACCCTACTCGAATCGACGGTTCTGAAACCAGACCTCAGTTTGTTGTGGAACGCACCTGCGTTGCTTTCTACCATTTGAGTTTGGAGGAATCCCGTTCGACTCGGAGCCGGGCCTTAATGTTCAATTCCGCCTTTTGGTCCTCGGTTTCGATTGCCATCGGGCCTGCGCCATTCATCATTCGCACTCTATTCCCATATTCAGGATACCACGCCGCTTACATCTCTGACCTCGGCGTTCTAGTCTTCGCATATTCCGACCAGGCTCTACTTTTCAGGTCCGCCTGAGGTGCAACTGAACTCCCTCTCATTGCAATATAGTGTTTGTAGGGAGCAAGTACAAGACTCGGTGGCGGACGGCCGCATCTGACTTGGGTGGGGGCCGTGGCAGTGCCCGGCAGAAACTCACGCTTATGCTTTGTTTCTGAAGAAGATGTAAGTTACAAGGAAGGGATATTATTAGTAGAACTAGCTTAGCCCGTGAATAAATTCACGGGTGTTAGTAAGTTGAAAGAAATTCATTGAGCTGGTTTTCAGTCATCCCATGCTCTTAGACCATTTTTTGCCCCTTCACTTACCCCTTTCCCTCCTTCTCAACTCCTCCTCCTTTCCTCGAGGTCTTGCCCTGAGCCTGTCCAATTAGAGAAATTCATGGACCCATCACACCCTATTTCACGCTAATTACTTGCTATAAATTTGTGATCTCTACCGCTGAAGCTTCAAACTCTGCGAGATGGCCTCTGACTTGGCTGCTCAGGCCCTTCTCTGCCTTGCTGGGCATTGGCTTTTCTTCTGGTCCCACCCCTTTTCATTCATAAGGCCCTCCGGGCATCCCTGGTACCTCCAAAGTTGTATGACGACAGATCATATTTCAAATCTTAGGAGCGAAATCTAATTGTCTGGCCTTCCATCCACCACCTAGTCTTACTTCAAACTGTAGTTCTCTGTGATGTTGAGACATGGAATCAGCGAGGATATTGCATTAGATCCAAAAGAAATCCCTCCCAGAATATTTAAAGACCAGGCCCCGAATTGAATGGGACACCACATATACCTAGAACTATTCCATGTCAATGACAATCTGAGGTCACAGCATTGCCGTGCTGAGATGAGAATGAGTTGGTAACAAACTCGAGTTGGATCAATGGGCATAGATAAGCAAAACTCGCACCGAGAAATAAAATGTATGTGACCAACTCTATGGCCCGACCCCGAGTCAACCGAGTCACCTCGCGGAAACCAATGCGACATCACAATGATGCGAAGGTGCAGTCCCACCGCTATTGAGCCGCTGCTGTCCGGTATCTTCGGAGTAGTGGATGGAATAAATCGAGTAGACAGTGCGTACTATGTGATTAGGTGCGCATCTAGATAAACCGCAGTTCCGGTGGGCATTGAAGATGAACGCTCACGATGAGGATGGAAGCGAGACAAAAAGGACTGATTCTCGCAGAACGCCCACATCTCAAGTCGAACAGATGAATCCTGAGCAGGTTACATTTGAGCAGGTGTGAGGGAGCAGGTAAGTGCATGACGTTGGTCTGTACGAGGGCAAGACTTACCTGAGAGTTGTATCAATGATTCGAAGCAAAATAAGGTCTTAGTCACTGACCTCCACAGTGCGAGCCCGAGTCTAACAGGTTCCCCACAGATGCGCGGAGGGATCCTACATAAAAAGTAAACACGGTCAAACTGCAATTGAGCTGCACAATGCAATGTCTAATACTTGCACAAGTACGAATGCGGAGTGCTGGAGAGTACGGCCCTAGATCTGGGTTGCATTCATCAGCTGGGATATACATATTAAGACACATTGTGACTTGCTGTGAGCAGTTCGGCAGAAAAAATCAATATTCAGAAAAGAGCGCTAGCGTGATCGTAACACAAGGAAAGGTGCTTACCGACCCGAGCCATGGTCCGAGCCCGAGTTGAATGCTGCCCAGTAATTAAATTTCTGGGGTTGCGGTCTAATATCGCTGTCGGGCGTCTGGAACAAAACACAGGATCAGTTTTGGTGGAAATCGGAACAGTGGTCAGAGAGGGGGGAGATACACACGTAAGTACCTCGGGGTGAGTACATAGCGTAACATAGAGAAGTTTCCATCCACAATTTGAACAAAACCATGAAGTGTGGTGCAGATGACACTGCGGGCAAGTGCCGTGGCCGTGGGTTCATGGCATTTGACTGGCGTGGGACCGACATTTGCCATGGCGTTGGCACGGCGTTGCACAATCAATCAAAACTCGGACCGGTGTGAGAAAACAACCCACGATGTCATGTTTTGCAGAGGCGTCAAAATTGCATCAGCCAGAATCTTACTCTCTACCACCATCATCTCCCTGGACCAGTATTGAACCCTTCCCCAGACCCTTCACCTCCTACAGCAAGAAGAACCACTCCTGGTTTCACCACTGCAGTGCACGCACTATCTATCTCCTTCGTGTCGTTGAAGATTATCAAGATCTTGGAAATTATTGCGATCTCAAGCTATGAAACCAAGCTATCCATGCAGTGACAAGTACTATTGTGTGCTCTGCACTCTATGGATTGCTGTTATAGCTAATCCACAATATTTTTCCAAGTGTGCCCGACCATGTTGTGGCCTCGCGGTCAAGAGATCAGTGATCGGGCTTCAAACAATTATTTCTTTCATCCTGTGTCGTCTTTCATCTAATCCTCTTCTCCTTTCCCATACCTCAATGCCGCATAAATCGACTCAGCGCAAGGCTTCTCCGAAGAAAGGAAAGGCCCGAGTCAACTTCGGTGCTAATGGCACTTCGCGCAAGCGCAAACCCAGCCCTGACGCGAATCCTAATGCCGGGCCGTCTGCGACAAAGAGGGCTCGTACGGATGGTGCTTCAGGGTCTACAGGTGCAGGGGCCTCCGCCTCTGCTGGTACCACGGATGCAGGAGGTGCAAAGTCGGCCAACACGTCGGGCAGCGCTGCAGGCACAGCTGGTGCCAATACAAACGACACGACCACCAAGACGACCCCAGCCAAGAAGCGGGTGCATAATCGCTGGGGTATTCGTCCCAAGGATGTTCCCGACAACGCGAAGATGACACAGGTGTGCCTGACCATTGTACTCTTTCACATGGGTGCAACTAATCAAATTTGTAGAGAGCATTCCAGCGTTTCATTCGTGCAATATGTGGACTGCTCACACAGACAGATGTGCTTCCCTCTGCCACTGAAGCCCAGAAACACTACGACAAGCGCTTTGACGACGTCGACGACGTTCGTGAGCACATGCGAACACTTGTGGACGAATCGAGAACGGCTGTGAGCGCCGCAAAGGATCTCGCCACCAAACTTAAACGGGATGCGGTCCGAATTTCCGGTCCCATCGCGAACGACATCGCACGTATTCCCGAAACCCATCTCGCTACTGTCTTCACCATGATTCTGAAAGCTGGCTTGCGAGGCTTCTGTCCCGACCTCGAAGGGCCAGTTCAGTCCAAATACAACCAACTTCATCGTCACTTGGCGGTGTCCGGGTTTCAATTTCTCTCGTCTTCATTCGCCCTCTCTGCTTTAGACGTTAACGCCAAGGTCGCTGATGACACAGACCTCCTCTGTGATATGTACGACCACTACACCTATGGAACACTTGCTCAGAAGACCAAGATGGAGAGGCGCCGCCCCGGCAGTCTCGGGCAGTCGATCAAGCATGGCGTTGAATACAAGGCCCGTGCCCGGGTGCGTCTTTTCTTATTTCCCTCATTCTTCTGTTTTTACGAGTCATTTTCAGTTGAGTCAAGTTCGTTTTAACACGGTGAGACGGGGGCTCTCGAAGTACGGCGGGAAATATGCTATCTAGCCGCTAAATGCAAATGGACAAATGAACTATCCACTATACACTAACAACCAAATCACACTACAACCAATCACTCCTCTTGTATTGAGAGCTTTGAGTCGGGTAGTTCGGGTTTTGAATCAACGGTTTGTTGACCCTATAGCTAGTCTGTACTCGTAGGGGTACTTGCTAAGATCGCTA
>JARKIA010000564.1:0-46146 GCA_029289565.1 Mycena galericulata | reverse complement strand
TTTACAAGTCGCCTCTCACCTGTGATTGACACATGTCCTGTCAGACGACAAGACTTTGTCGCTTGACGAACAGGGAGATGTTGGGCTCGTTGTCGCGACAGATGGTAGATGTCTGCGTCGCGTTCGCCATAGCCCGGCGTTCAACAAAGCTGTGGTTGCGGAGGGTGTGAAGACGGCAAAGAAACCCCGCAAGGACGAGGGCTTGCGTCGTCCCAAGGAGCAAGCACGTCGGGCGCCGGCTCCCCCCCCTCCCCCTGCTTCGCGTCCAGTAGCAGGTCCTTCCCGATACCGCGGCGACGAGTTGCCCGCCCCTAATAACCGCACTGGCGAAACGTCCCAAGCCGGCCGCCATTGGTACTACTTGTCTCCCGATCCGCGCTACTCGCGGGAGGCTGAGGGGATTGATCAGTACCCCCGCGACCCATCGCCTCGCTACACACCATCCGCTCCCCCTCGCGCCAACGCTGGCCGCTACTCGCCTCCCCCTCGCGCTAACGCCACCATCCGCAACTCGCCTCCCCCTCGCGGTGACGGGACGCGCTACCTGCCACCGGCTCCATCACGCGCTAACACCGCTGCCCGCCACTCGCCTCCGCCTCGCGCCTACTCGCCCCCGCCTCCGCCTCGCGCTAACGCCGCCGCCCGCCACTCGCCTCCGCCTCGCACCTACTCGCCTCGCGCCTACTCGCCCCCGCCTCGCGCCTACTCGCCCTCGCCTCCACCTCGGGCTAACGCCGGCCCCCGCTATCCCCCTGAGTCTCGCGGTAACGCGGCGCGCTACCCGCCCCCGCTTCGCGCTGCCCCTTATGCGCGTGGTGAGGGGGGAGCAGTTATACATCGACGAGTAAAACTCGAAGACCAGCCCGGATCATCGCGGTCGGCAGCCTTGGATGAACGCCTCGCACTTGCGCCCGCCGCACCCCGCGACAGATCTTCACGGACAGCAGCCCTGGATCAAGGAGCGCCCGCCGCACCCCACGCCGGATCTTCACGGTCGGCAGCCCTGGATCAACGACTCGCACTGCCGGTAGCCCTACCACGCCCCGAATCTTCTCGATCGGCGGCCCTGGATCAACGAGCGCCCCCACCCCACGCCGGATCTTCGCGCGACAATCGTCCTCAACAAGGCGATCGCACGGCGCAAACATATCCGCGGTTAGATTTGGCTGAGCGACCACCGGCGCCGAAACGCAAGCACAACGATGCGGGAAGCCTTCCAACTGATCGTGACGCAAAACGCTCGCGCTTGCAAGACGATGAGGCACTGCGCCCGGGCCAACTGGACGTCTACAAGCTCCGGTTCAGGGTTTCTTCGGGCGTGCCGAAAGTATTCTATGCCACCGGATTCCGTCGGGTGGGAAAGTGGTCGCGGGCAGACATGCTGCTGTACTACGAGTTTCGCCACCCCGACCGCGGGGATGTTTTAGTGCACATTCCCAAGGACAGTACCCCTGTCTTCGTATCGGAGCAGGACCGCCAGCGGTATGAGTCGGAGATTTCGATTCACGGATTGGAGGACTTTTAACGATCTCCTATTTATATAATCGATGCTTTTCTGTAGCCCTTCCTGTCCTTCTGTACTATTGATGTGTCGTAGTTATATGTGTCGTAGTTATTCTGCTTTCTCTCAAACACTTTCTGATCGGCGCTCTTGTAGATCAAACAACAGACAACAAACGCTATCGTCCCAATTTAGTAACTAAGTTCATAATTACTATCATTTTGTTAATATCGCTGTCTCTTTGGGCCCATTGTAGGGAACATGTTCCCATTAATTTATGCAGACACTGTGGTCATGTGGATAGGTGAAAGGATATTAATGAATGCTCTGTTCGGCGTCATAAAGCGAAGGTGCTCGTGTAAATAAAATAGGTGATAATATGGGATATCCCATGGTCATCACTGAAAATATGGGAAGTCCCATGTCGTGGCTGAACATATGGGAAGTCCCATGTCATGGCTGAACATATGGGAAGTCCCATGTCGTGGGTGAACATATGGGACGTCCCATGGTCATCACTGAAAATATGGGATGTCCCATGTCCTGGGTGATGATGTGGGACGTCCCATGATCGGCGGTGAAGATATGGGATGTCCCATGGTTGTCATTGAAGATATGGGACATCCCACAGTGGGCATAAGGAGGATGGGATATCCCACAAAGAAAACCGCTTTTGTGGGACATCCCACCGTCAGAAACGGGAATTTGGGACATCCCTCAATGTGGGTGAATGTGGGAGATCCCACACAAACACAATGTGCCTGGGATCTCCCTATTATACCATGGCATGCCTGGGACATTTATGGGATCTCCGATGAGTAGTGGTGTTTAAATTATAGGTATGTCTCAATTTGATAAGGAATGGATTATATTGACTTATAATGACTTCCATATTTCCAGAGTCTATTAGCAACTTGTGAGTGTCATCCGTGATGTCAGACCACTCACAGACCCACATTCCCTCACCCAAACGAGAACTACACCTCCTGGAGCAGAGCAGAGATGAATGGGCAGAACTTCAAAAACTTGTTCTGTGATCATCAAGGGCACACTTGTGGTGCCATCCAGTAACGAGGCTGAAGTCGGGTGAATGACAAAGATTCATGAGTCTAGTTGATGAATGGATGAAAATGTTTTTTTTTTATTTTCAGGTGTTACGATCAGTAGCAGACTCAAAGGCCCAAACCTGAGAAGCAAAGACCATTGACTAGGCAAATACAGTGGTCGAGCATATGTCGATGACTTGAATGAGTCTATCATTTGCAACATCTGCACCAGGCAGGCTGTATGCCCCTGAGAAAAAAGGTAGTAAACGGAGAGCCCAAATCTGTTATTTTTTTTCTGGCCACGCTACGCACGGCATCAGTGCTAGCTGCTATGTAGGCTACCATGTAGGGTACAGGCCCAAACCTGCAAAGCACAGACCATTGACTAGGCAAATACAGTGGTCGAGCTTAAGTCAATGACTTGAATTACTCTACCACTTGCAACATCTGCGCCACGCAGGCCGCATGCCCCTGATGTAAGGTAGTAAACAGAGAGCCCAAGTCCGTTTTTTTTCTGGCCGCGCTATGCGCGGCATCAGTGCCAGCTGCTATGCAGGGCACAGGCTGTATGGAACAGGAAAAAGGGTGCTCGAACAGGCCCAAATACCGGCCCAAAAACCCATTTTGGCTGCCCTGGCTGGGGAGGCGTGACGTGACAGGTATGGGGCATCCCACAGCATATGGGACATCCCAGGCAAATTTTTCGGGCCCGCCTTCGGCGGGCGGGATGTCCCATATATAGTGGTGGGACACCCCATGGACATCCCATACACATACATGGGACATCCCATACCATATGGGACACCCACCTAAATTACAACCCCCTTGGGATAGTTATCTCATGAGAAAAGTTAATCCCTAGGGGTTGGTCATATAGGTAGCCTGAGGTGTTGGTCTTCATTCCTAATCGCACCGAAAGCGATTGCTGTTGGTTTGTTACATGGCTTTGGCTTCCCTTCATTCGTGAGGATTAATGCCAGGATTGCAATCAATGGAATTTATCGCGATCTTAACCACCACATCACGGCCTACCGCGCCATGGTGAGGATCACACTGTCTGAGTGGACCTGCAACCTGCACAACAGCCACTGCATCTATCCACTCGACGGTGAGGGCCTCTCGAGAGTTTACACCCCATACTACAAGAAAATACCTGCTGCGTGGATCATGGCGCACGGCGTCATGTCCACCATGAAGCCAGCCGCCCTTATCATTACGGGTGACCGACCATAATGATCTTCTACGCGGTGATAAGCCGTGTAAACAAGTACACCTGAATTTGCGCATTTTGCATATTTCCAGGTGTCAAGCATGTGTGCTACATACCAAGAGGCTTTCGGGAGCTCTGAACGAGAAGCCTAATAGTCTAATAGCACTAGGGAATGAACCGGGAGGATCTATAGCGGTACCTCCACAAATGGGGCCAATATATGTCTTACTCGAGTAAGGAACTAGACTACCATGGCAGAGAAACTAAGTTATATAAAGCTTAAGGCTGCTTGCTGGGACACTTACCAAGGAGATGGGAAGGAAACTATCATATTTGCACAGTGGCAGACCCAAGTCCTTCATAATTGATTGACTAGACTAAAGTTGTCCTTGTTTGACACAAGACAAGAGCGCGTTTGATCACGTGATGGGGCAGGCATCCCAAAGGAGGTTGTACCGCCAAGATGGACAGTGTCCAAGAATAGCCACCGGCTTTACCGGCCCAGGCAACCCGCATCATTGCAGACATCATGATAATCCTTAATCGGATAAGGCATCCTAGGTTCCTAATCAAACCATGGATAGACGGGTTGAGCTAACCTATGACTATGGGGTACCGTATTGAAGCTACGATGGCAGGCTAGATGAAGAAGACCCTTCCGGGCTCGGGACATAGAGCCACAGACGAAGAAGACCTTACTCAAGCAAGGCATCAGTTGCCAAGAAGAGCTCTTTGATGGATCAAACCAACGACCGTGTGCAGCTGTCAGAGCACACCTTTACTAGCCAATCAAGAACGAGGGACGCCGTCGGAGACAGGAGGCTGTACAAGTCATATTAGAGAGCAAGTAGCATAAATCAAGTAGTGTAAGCAGGCTGGGATTAGTATAAATAAGGGGCAGAAAGGGCAGGAAAGGTAGCACATATCGGTTTCAAGCACAGCACCAGAGCTTAGGTGTTTGTGTTTGTTGTATTAGATCTTGTTTGCTCGGGATTAGTCCCACAGAAATTGCATTGGAGTTAGTGATGAGCGCATATCCCTTGGAGGCAGGCACCAGAGTTGGTTGTCCTTGTTTGTTCCACTAGATTTGATTAGCTCGGGCCTAGCCCACAGACACCTAGCACCAGAAATAGATTTGGATTTGGATCAGACCTTAAAAATATAAGAAACCTCGAGAACTGGGTCGAAAACCCTTTGAATAAGGCCGAAAGCCGACATCAGTACTGAGCCGAAAGCTCTTTTAAGGCTGAAAGCCGTCAGAACCAGTCTCGTTGAATCATATTGAGTTGAAAGCTCTCTTAAGGCCGAAAGCCGAACATCTGTACTGAGCTGAAAGCTCTTTTAAGGCTGAAAGCCATCCAAAAACCTTGGTGTATAACCACAAACCCGTCTATTAGACACCCAAACCCGACCCTGTGTCATTAAACTCTATAAACATCGTACATTGTACCGCATTAGTCTTGAAATAAGACCAGAACTACCCAGACAATATCCAAGAACCTTACTCAAATAAGACACCTTAATTGAGTAGCGATCTTAGCAAGTACCCCTACGAGTACAGACTAGCTATAGGGTCAACAAACTGTTGATTCAAACCCCGAACTACCCGACTCAAAGCTCTCAATACAAGAGGAGTGATTGGTTGTAGTGTGATTTGGTTGTTAGTGTATAGTGGATAGATCATTTGTCCATTTGCATTTAGCGGCTCGATAGCACATTTTCCCGCTGTACTTCAAGAGCCCCCGTCTCATCTGGAGCCCACTTGGTATGTAGCACACATGCTTGACACCTGGAAATATGCAAAATGCGCAAATTCAGGTGTACTTGTTTACACGGCTTATCAGCGGTGAAACATCCATATCCCATATTATTGCCGCTTGTAACCACCACCTCCCTGACAGGCCCGGAAAACCCGATGGGAATACATTACGAACTCTCTGTGGAAAGGGAATCCAGCAGCTTGCTGACATGGGCGAGTGGCGTTCTAATTCCAGCGGAGAATTGATCTTCCAGTTAGACCCGCCACCATTTAATCACCGCTGGACGGCCATACAGAGAGCCAACTGGACAAAGACAGTGGACACACTATGCTCCATGGATGTCTCATGGCTTTTCAGTGGCCCTTCGGATCTCCTCGCATCCCGAGAAACTCGGCGGTTCTGGGCCAAAGAATGCATACGTGCCCTTGTCCCCACTTGTGATCTCCAGCCTTCCGCAACGTCGGGGATGAGCCAGATGTGGGGATCCGACGGCTCCATGCTCCCCGCATCTGCAGGATTTAGCGAACGGCATTCTGTAACTACCGCAGTAACGGGACCGGCCACGCTGGTTCTTCAGATGAAGGACCGGGCCTTCTCTATCCTACATGGAGAGCTACTGGGCCATGTGGTTGTGCTTGTACTCAGCGATGCCTCAACGTCAACTCCGCTGGGCTTATCTGGCCTTATCGGAGCTGATCTGCGCTTATCTGGGCCTTATCGGACTCCATCTACTGTCAGACTCCTTATCCTGCACTGTAGATAGCATATATAGCACGATACTTATCATTGATAAGGACACTTCCATATTAGTTTAGGACACTCCCATACTTATCAGATCGTTCCCATGTCACCCACTAGTATATATACACCCCTGTAGTCGTTGTAGCCTCCAGTCTTGAGCTGGTCATATCTCCACTAGCAATATAGGCAATTCTTGTCCTTTTGAGCACAACCTTGGTCCACTTTGCATTTGCCTGCATAGTATTGGCCAGTGTGTCTGACAATCGTAGGCCACGCCCCATCTCTATTCAATATAGAACTTGGGCCAGCTTACTTCTAGTGAACCTTAAGACCTCTTACATACACCTCACACTTCCTCCCTCACTTCTACCACCAACACCATGTCGTCCCCTTTCGCCTCCGACTCCGATGCCAACTCATCCACCGACCAGCTCTCCTTTTACGACTTCGCAGATGCTGAGACCCCAAAGTTTGGACGCCACAAGTTCTGGACGGCGCTCAGCGGCCCTTCTGGTCGTGAGTTCGCCAAGTTTGTTGTCAAGTCTTCACGCCCCTCTGCTGTCCTTGATGACAAGGAGTGCAAGATGCTCCTGAACCGTGTCCTTCCCGAATTTGTGAGTGCACTCTTCAGTTCTCCTTTTCCTCATTGACACCCACTTCAGTGTTATGCTATGACCACTGTTGATGTGGACAACGTCCCCAACGACATCACCTCCTTCATTTTCGCTGTCTCAAAAGTTATCAACCCTGCAAGCTTACACAACCGGGAGTGGAATTCTCTGCCCATTCCCCGAAAGGTGCGCCCCCCTTTTTTTCCCATTTTCTTCTCTTGTCTCACCATTACACAGGCCCCGTACTTCAAAGGATGTTGTACCTCTGAAGTACGAGCACACCATTACGGCCGACGACCTCAACAACGCGCCGCACCTCGATGTGCAGTTCCCATCAAAGGCGGTCATTCAGAAGTCGATGACCCCAGCGTTCGAGAAGAAGCGCAAGCACCGTAGTTCCTCCCCTCCGTACATCCCGTTCCATCCTTCATCCTTCATCTCTCAAGCTGACTCCTTCTCATAGCGACGATGCGGAGTCTATTTCGACCAAGAAGGCCGGGAAGGCCAAGGCCAAGGATGCACCGAAGTCCCTAGTCCAAGGTGTGCTTTCCGTTCTCCTTTTATCTTGTCTTTCTTCTCATTCTTCTATCCTTCTCAGAAACCTCGTCAAGATGAGTCCGACGACGAGGACATGGAGGACAACCCCCAGCCCCTGTCCCACGTCATCAAAGCCAAGACCAAGACCAAGGACGACGAAAAGTCCAGGCCTAAGGTGTGTGCCCCTTTATTTCCGACTTGCTACACTTCCCGCTGATGTCCCACTCTTTTTAGACTTCTAACGAGGACGACGACGTTACCGCTGGGCCTTCGGGTCGCAGCGTTCGTCAGTCCACCAAGGATCAGACCGCCAAGACAACGAAGTCCACGAAAGTCAAGGTAAGTTCTTTTCAATTCTGGCCCCTCTGAAGCACCACTAAAAATGTTATCTTTCAGAAGGGTGCCCTTGAAGTCCTACACCCGATTGTCATGGACGCTCTAGAGCGCTGTGAGGGCTGTATGCGCTCTGCGCATGCCCTCTCGTTCCACGGCTACTCAACTCAACGGCTAGACGACGAAATACGCACGAACACCCGATTTGGGAACTAGGTTTCCGCTTTCGGAATCACGCGCACCACCGACGAACAACGCCGCCCACGAAATACACCATATCTACACGGCTTCGACGGCGAACGACGATGGTCCCTGGACTCCAGGAACGCTTCAATTATTGCCCTTTTATCACTACAATATCGATTCCATCCGCCAATTGCTGTCTGGACCTCTGGGACGAGCCTCGCCGGGGAACGAAGACCTGCTATACGCCTTCATCCCACGTCTACACACCATTGCACGGGCTTCCGCTCCTTACAACAACGACATCGAAATCACAAACCTTACCATCGCACCTCCCAAACTATTTCGACGACCTGCAGCACACCGACCACGGGCGAGTCTTGCTCCCCAGCAGACGGGCTGTGCGCGGCTCGATTAGGGTTTGAACCCGACATTCCGACGCAATCGCGGGACAAAAGTCCTCAATCTGGCCTTCAGGAGTCTCTCGACGGCGAGCGATACAATATTTCGCGAGCGAAAGGACACCTTGGAGCATTTTGGGCGATAAAATCCCACAAGTCCGCGCCCCATCCTTGAAGCGAGTGTTTCACCTGAACACGAGGCTGATGGGGGGAAAGGTATAAAAGAGCGGGCGATTTAGCGTACTTAGTCAGTTCATAGTCGGGGCTCAGATCCCTCCCACTTGTACCCAAGTGTTCCTACAGCCTATCAATCGAGACTTGACCACACCTTTGCACCACACTTGTCGCAAGACACTTTACTCGCACCTCCCTTGCAGCTTATAGTCATCTAAGCTCGCGCTCATTACTTCGCCCACGAACTTTGCACACCTTCCTGCGCGGACCCTGCTCCTGTCACTGGGGGCAGTGAACGGGGCACTTGAAAGCCAAGTGCGATTCAGTCATGTACTCGGCATGTCCATGTGACATGCCACAAAGGTCTTTGTGAGATTTACATTTTGCATTAACAAGGTAGAACTAAGTGTTTAATTAAATACAACAAATGATATAAAGAGTTAAGCTGCTTTTTAATGGCACTGAATGAGTTTTTGAACAGAAGTTGAGAATTGGGTAGGCGCGAGCGGCGAGTAATGCCGAGCACGGCCTTGATGGAGCCGTGAAAGCCGATGCAAGAAGCCGTGCCCATGTGACGACATGGATCCACGGTTGCTTGGTACTCGCCGTCGCGCTCGCATTCGTCCCGGCCGGGTCCGGTGTCACGTAGCTGCGCACACCGTGCCCAGACCACGCCACGCAGCCACTCATCCCGCGCCCATCCCACGCCACACACCTCACCATCCCGCCCAAACCTGACATCACGCAACTGCCTGCCCACACCCATCCCACGCCACGCAGGGCGCCTCCCGAGACTACAGCGTGCTTTGTGCACCGTACCTTCCGGGACATGCTACTACTATCCCTGCATGTCCCCTTTGTCGGCACGCGACCCCACCCACACATCACCTTTGTCAACATAGAGTCCCGCCCGCACGTCGCCTTTGTCGGCACATGGGCCCACCCGCACATCACCTTTGTCGACACCCGGCCCTATCTGCACGTCGTCTGTGCGCCGCCTTTGTTGGGCGACCGCCCGACCCACACGTGGACTTGACACAATCTTTGTCCTTGGCGTGACCGTCGACGTCGTTGATTACTTTGAAACTAGCCCGATAATTTTCTAGAAATAAATATATTCAATCCTACCTGAGTACATAAATACTACCATGGCAATTATCGACCGCCGATAACCCTAGTCTCCGTGGCTGAATCAAATTGTCGCCGTACCAAAGACGTCAACCTTGATGGGGTGACAGATGGGAAGCGTGTGAATTGCTTGTCGACGAAGTGAGAAACCATATTCAAAGAGTACCCTAGGACATACCTGGCGCCTTTGGGGGAAGGACGACGTGATGGAGCCTTTAACTGGTGAGGAGGCTTTTCTCAGTAGGTTATAGTTTGGTTGATGAGAACACAAACCGGATATTCCAGACGACAGCGACGTGACTGGATTAGCTCGCAAGGGAGACTAGACAGCAGGAGAGGTTAGGTTAGCGGATTGTACAGCATGATACTGAGCAAAGGAAAGCTTGGTCGAGGACTCGTCGAGGTCGCCACTTGATGATTCAAACCGGACGCCGCGACAAAAAAAAAAAACAGGAACTGCCTGTAATAATATTGAGGGCGCGCAGATGAATGAAACGATACCTTGGAAAGTAGCATAAATCGTCCGCGACGCAAGTGCAGCCCAACACCAGATGTGGATGATTAGAAGGGGCAGGTCGGATTTGTGTTTGTACTGTGGGTATTTATTAGCAGAAAATGCAAAGAGGAAGGGAGTGATGACTTTGTGGCACTTGTCGACAGACGGCCTGGGGCTCGCAGCGGCACTTGGATGAGGGGGCATCTCCGTGTCCGTGGTTGTCACGAAGCCGATGAAGGTTATTGAAGGCAAGGACGAAGACGCACAAGACGGTGACAACGAGGCGGAGTCGGCGACGCCGGACTCGGGGTACATGAGCTGGGAGGTCTTAAATGATGATCCGCCCCGCATGGTAAAAGGGCACATCTAAGATCATGGGCACGATGGGCACCGCAAGCGCGCAGCATGGCGCGATCGTTAACAGTAAATTGTCCGCGAGTTCGGGGGACGGTTGGCACCAAAGTGGTCACAGACAGACGAGCCAACGGTTTGGAAGAGAAGTAAGCGCGCGCCGGGTGGATAAGAAGAAGTTAAAACGCACCGAATTCCGCGCATCTCTTCTTCAGGAAGCCGGGTCGAGCACCACCAGTGCCCCTATGAGCACTCAGGTACGAAGGCGGTCAAAGCTAGTCATGTGTGGTGAGAGCGATGAAAAAAGGAGCGATCAGTGTCCACCAGACTAATGAAGAACACGCACGGACTTCCTTTTGCTCGATAGTCAGATATTCGGGGCAAGTTTGAAGTATCTTTCGGTTTCATAGGGTCCTGTGGATGTCACATTACCGTTGGGAAAGAAACGAGGAAGTGATGGGAGACTTACATGGCCTTCTTGGTGGATCCACAGATTCATCGATTAAGAGGTTGATTTCTCTGAAAAGGTTGCTTCAGGTCGATATCGGCGTGTAGGAGTACTCCACCTACCGTATGAGTCTATTCCTGGGCCCAACGGGACCTGCGATGGTACGCGATGAGCGAGATCGTGGTGGCGAAAGGTAAGAAGCGGAGTTTGAAATCGCGACCACGTGACATAGATTTCGCGCGATTCTGCAGCCTGCTTCCGATTCGCAAAGCTTTGCGTTTTTAATGGACATAGTATTATTGAATGTAATAATAAGTTGCATTCCGTGTCCTCACGGAGGTTTGTGGCACGAATGGGCCCCATATTCGGTTATAGATTGAAGGCCCGCATTGTGCGAGTAGAATTAGCCCAGGAAGTCGTCGAAAGATGAAGAACTGGCAGAGAAAGAGCGAAGGGGAGAAGTAGCTCGCTGGGGTAACATGACATAGGAGGGCTGATGGCGGGTCACGCCAAGGCTTGCCAAAGACAAAGCCGGCATCAAGTCCACGTGTGGGTAGGGCGGTCGCCCGACAAAAGCAGCGCACAGACATCGTGCGGATAGGGTCGGGTGTTGACAAAAGCGATGTACGGGTGGGCCCGTGTGCCGACAAAGACGACGTGCGGGTGGGATTCTGTGTTGACAAAGGCGACGTGCGGGTGGTGCCGTGTGTCGACAAAGGGGACATGTGGGGATATTAGCACGTTCCCGAAGTCACGGCGCACGACCCGCGCTGTGGTCCCGAGAGGCGGTGCCATGCGTGGCGTGGGAAGGGCGCGGGGCGGGCAGATGTGCGATGTCGGGTTGGGGCGGGATGGTGAGGTGCGTGGCGTGGGATGCGCGTGGGATGGGCGGCTGAGTGGCGTGGGCTGGACGCGGGGCGGGCATCTGCGTGACGTCGGGTTTGGGCAGTACCGTGATGTGCGTGGCGTGGGCTGGGCACGGGGCGGGCAGCTGCGTGACACCGGGCGCAGCCGAGCACGACGGCGAGCATCAAGCAACTGTGATTCAGCCTGGTCACAGGGGCGCGGCTCCTTGCTTCGGCTTTCAAGGCTCCATCAACGCTTCGCTCGGCATTACTCGCTGCTCGCGCCCACCCAGTTTTCAAATCCAGTCCAAAAATCCACCGAGTGCAATCAAAAAGCACGATAAGTCTTTATTGCATTTGTAGTATTTAATTAGACACTTAGTTATACCTTGGTAATACAACATGTAAATCTCACAAAGACCTTTGTGGCATGTCACACGGACATGCCGAGTACATGACTGAATCGCACTTGAATTTCAAGTGCCGCGTTAGGTGCCCCCAGTGTGTAGCAGTGGGAACGAAGCTTCGTGACCATCTTGGCAAATCGTCTACGCCTACACGGTTAGGACTCCTTACACACTGAGAAGTTCGCCACCGAAATCCCGTCGACGTCGAAGTTATCTACGAACCGACCCCTTGGAAGGATTCACCGACTCGGTCACGTGCCCCAACGATCATTGGAGGGAAGGCGCGTCGCTCGATCGAAGTAGAAGGCTTTGGATATAGTTCGAAGGGACAAGTTCGCGAACTTCGTTCCCTGGCGAACAGGTATTTTTCATAGTTCCCCATTTTCGCTTATCATCTTTAGGACCCAACGGACGAGCGGTACCACCTCTACCTCGACAAACGTCCCCCTCATCGGACTTCACAACCAAACCCCCTAGAGGCCGGACAAGCCTACCTCCTGAGCACCATCCCGTTCACGTCGTAGCGTCGCGGTCCTTATCACAGCGCATCCTCGTTTCCAAGTCCAAGACATTTGGTGCGTCAATTATTCAATACATTGATCAACCAAATGTCCCTAACCGTCCTCCTTCAGAACTGCTTGAGGTCCCTGGTTTCCCAAACATCACTGTCACCCTCTCGACCGTCAACGGCACCCGATCGGTCATTCCGCACGCCAACCTATGCATAGCTTCGAGGAGCGATCACGTAACACAAAATACGATGAGGATAACAGCTATGGCTGGGATTCCCATTGAGCCCATCCAGAAGCTAAACTTCAAGGATGCCGTTGTTGTTTGTGTTATATCTATCCACTTCCTTTCTTCCTGTTTGACGTCTTTTACAGCTGCCCTTCAAGTGATCACTTTGCAAAATTTTCAACGTAAAGTGTAACCCTCAAGGCACCGGCGTCTCCTGCCTTCACTGCAACAAGAAGATACCCGGCTACTGCGACCATATGCTCAATGCGAAGCACTTGGCCAGTCTCGCCCAGCCTTACTGACACCAGTCTGGTTTGCACTTCCAAAAGAAGGCTACGCATCTTCCTCCAAGAAAGCATCGACCAGCGGTCCCAATGTGCGTCCCTTGTCTTATATTATAGCATTTATCCCCTCATACCGTTATATCTTTGTCAGAATGAACTCGGTGCATGGCTATTCAGCCTATATCCGCCCAATATTTGCTCATCCTGTCTCAGATATCATTTCGTATGAGGATATGTTAGCCTATATCAACAACGCTCGTCGCATTGGCGCTACCAACAAGAACGTTCCGACCTCCGACAATGGCCTTTGTCGTATGGACTGCGCCCTTCGCACTCAACTTGCTCAACTTGCGATCGCTATCAACGTTGAGTCGCGCAAGTATGATTCCGTCTACGTCGAGTATGAGCAGGTGCGTCGCACCATGGACGACCGCAAGGTCACGTTGGCTGAGTTCGTTCCTGTCATGTAAGGACTCTCAACTCGCATTCAACGTCTGTTTTGCTTATATCCACGTGCTTTAGCAACCCTATCGAGTACCCTGCCGTCTGTCCTGTCCACATTCCCTCTGGACCTCGTGCCTCTTTCAGCCGCAACACTCGCGCCAACAGTGGCTTTGTCCGTGGCCGTGGCCGTGCCAACTAAATTACCTTCATTACTTATATCCATCTCGAATATCGCGTCTGAAGTCGCTGTAGCAGTGCATCCACTCCTTTTACTGCTCTTCTCTATCGTCCAACTCGTTTTCATCACATTCCTTTGCGTATCTCCGCCTTGAGACCATCGTAGACACTATATCCTGTATAGGTATAGTGTAGAATCCGAAAATGTTTCTCCGATATAAGCGTGACAGCTATTTCTTGAGTCTCTTTGAGCTCCTAGTCCGTCTCTTTATATCAGGTTCCTCTTCGAATTCCTCATCCGATGATACCTCCTCTTCTGGTTCGTCACTCAAGTCCGCAGGATCATACTCCTCCCAACCAGGGTTTAAGGATATAGTCCCAAACTGTAAGTCTTGACCAAATTCTTTCTCTTCCTTCGACTTCCGAGCAACTAGCCGGTCCAATTCTTCCTTGGACATGTCAATTAACTCCTCGATCTTGCGCTTGAGCCTGATGGATTTTCTCCCAAAGTATGGAATAACTCTAAACGCTCCAACCTTTCCAGGATATATAGCACTGTTCAATTCACACATAATGTAAGATCCTCCTTGAGTTCTCCACACAACGACCATGGGTCCGAGATAAGTCGGTGCTAACTTCGAGTTGAGAGATTTCTCAACCTTGGTATTCCGAATAAGAACCATATCTCTTGGTTGGAAATCGTGGTCCTTAATCGTATTAGCATGGTCCGCCTCATATCGTTTGACTGCAACCAATTTCTCTGCATCAACTCGTTCACACATTTCCTTGATGTGCTGCCTGTGTTTGGCAAGCGCTCTAGCTCTTAGACCCACTAGTTCGGCGGTGGATAATCTCCCCTGGGTAGTCTACCAACCACGTGGCTTCCACAACATCCAAAGGGACGGTTGGGTGACTTCTAGTAACTGCGAAATAAGGTGAACACCCTAAACCGCGACGGGTTGTAATCCTGTCTGCCCAAACTATTTGAGGTAAGAACCAGTACCACTTCCGCACATCTCCTCCAGTTGCCTTGTAGATCATCTGCCTCATATGCCTATGTCCTGACTCAACAGGACCATTGGCTTGAGAATTATACAGCGAGATCCTGATACCTGTAATCCCATATTTGGCATTTAACCAAGCTACGGCTGCTATGAATTGTGGCGCGTTGTCCATGACTATTTCACTCGGACAGCCCCATCTGCATATGATATTTTCCAGAAGAAACTTCCCAAGTGCGGCGGCATTCTCTGCTTTTAAGGCCTTAGCCTCCAACCAGCGACTCAGTGCATCTCTCGCAGCAACCACATACCTATGACCATTGGATATAGTACCCATGATCATAACATCTATGTGAATTTTCTGGAACAAGCTCAGCGTGAAAGCAGGAACAGGTTGGATCTTCAACAACTCTTCTCGTCTGGTTTGGCACATATGGCAACTATGGATATACCATGTTATATCCCAATCCATTTCTGGCCACCAAAACCGAAGTTCTATGAAAGACCGAGTCGCAAAGACTCCCCTGTGTCCCAAACTATCATGTGCAGCTCGCATCATATACATCCTATGCTCCTTGTCCACAACTAACTTGTGAGCAGAATCGGTGCCCTTTCGGAATAAGCGTCCTTGTTTGTCAACAAAGAATCGCCCAGCATAACGGATAAAATTCCGCAATGCTTGGCCGGTAAGTCCTTCAGGTTTCTTCCTTAGGGGATCTACAAGCCATTCCCGGACCCTTTCTAGCTTCAAGTCCAGCTTTTTCCCTATATCCGACCTGTGATTTTCAGGATATAACTCCCGTTTTGTTGGATCGAACTTGAACGCATTTGGAGGCAAAAGCGGCTCTTCCTCACGAATTTGGCTCATAATAAACTGAGGAATTTCGAGGTTTTCAGCCTCGAACTTCTCTCTGATTAATTTTGCCATGTCTCGTTCATCGGAATAATTATCTTTGCACTCCTGTTCAAACTGAGCAAACAAATCATCATCACTCGGTAATTCCTCTCCTATATCCTGGAAGTAGCCTCCTCTAGTGTCTATATCCCGTTTGAACTCCTCAAAGTCTTGAGGTTGCTCTATATCCACATCCCAATCCTTGTGTTTCTCGGGAGATGGGTTCTTGTCAAACCCATCCTCTGGGTTAGGATATTCAGGGTCACCAGGTTGCTTCTTTCTGCGCGACAATCCATCCAGTGAGAAGGTAAGACCTTTCACATGCTTCAACGTAAAATGAAACATTAAGATTTCTTTGATCCAGCGGTTGATAGTAGCATTAGGACCCATGCCAGGGTGATCAAGCATCCCTTTAATATACATGGCATCCATCTCAACAACCAGCTTTCGGCATCCAAGAAGCCAATATTGCATATGAGTTAAAGCACGCTTCAAGCTGTACAGTTCTCGCTTTGATTGTGAAAACCTGGCCTCTCTCTCGTTCAAGGGTATAGAGTCAAATTTGGCGTAGTAGCGCTTCTTTTTATTCACTGGATCTAACTGGTATACCTCTATACCAATAGCCATCCAGGAAGTATCAACAGCGAGTACTACATCTGAGTCCCATTCATAATTGATTGGTTTGAGAGCTTCACAATTCTGAACTGCCAATTTAATGGCGTCCATCGAAGCTTGCTCCTTATCCGTCCAATTGAACTCAATATCCTTCCGCAATAGTTTATTCAGACGGTTGGCTTTTATTGCATATTCCTTTATGAACATGCACATTGTCCCGACCACTCCTAGAAATTGATGAACTTGAGATACATCCTCCAATGGAGGCCATCTCATAATCACACCAATTCTGTCTTCAGAGGGTTTCCGTCCTTCAAATGAGCAGATATGACCCACAACAGCTTGCACAAAATAACTTTCGCTGCGGATATAGTGCCTCCGCAATATTTCAAGCGTTGAGCTACCCTGTTCAAATTCTGAAAATGCTCCCATACAAATCGCCGCAATCCCTTATTCTCAGGAATAGTCTCATAGATGCCATCCTTATCTTGATATCTCAATCCAGGTCCCCGGATTGGTACATCATCGATATAAGGAATAGTAACATGAGGAATTTCGTCTCTCAGGATATAAGTCACATCATTGTGAAATATGGGTACGGAGTTCGTCCAACCTTGCGGCAATTTTACCAACCTCAAAGCCCCAAAAGGTGTTTGAAATGTAGTAAAATCCTGCGAACTCTCGCTTAGATCAGGATGGTCATACCCAGAATATAAGTCAAATACCGCACCACAAGCCCTGCCTGCAAAATGATTTGCAAGTTCATCCGTGCCTGGTGGAAGCCCAGAATGTGCGATAGTGACCGCATTCAGTGGTTCCAAGGCGTAAACAAGTCTAATGCTCTTGCCATCCTTCTTCAAAACTCCAAAGAATTTTGAACAGTAGGAGGCGTTGGATGGTTCGTAAACTCCTGCATCCAATTTCTTCTTGATAACCTTGCAAAACTCCTCCAGCTGACCATGCGGAATGGGTATAGACCTCTCGATCCAGACCTCATGTTCAACCACGGGCATATCTACTGGTGGGAAGAACTCATGATTCCAAGTCCCTCTCTCGGAGTCGTCCCATGAAAAGGCGTCATTTTGGACACTCATGAAGACTGTAGGCCGTTTGGATTCAGTCTGTGCTGTAGGACGAGAAGTACGAGGATGCGTAGGCATCGTAACTCGCTTTCTCTGGTTGGGATCCCTAATTGTAACAATTTGTCTACCAACCTTGTAATTTTGGGTGGTTGACTCTGTTAAAATATCAAAAGGACGCCCCAGCAAGACATCATAGGCCGGTTGGTCGATTATGTGCACTTGTAAGTACACCGTTATATCGCCAAATAGGAAGGCAACATTGCGAGCAAGCCCAACTAGTTGGCCATTTGCACTCTGCATATATATCTGAACATCAGGATCCCAGGGGATACCCAGACGTTCAGCGATTCGGAGTGCCATGGACACAATTTGTGAACCATCGTCCATAACACATTCAACTTTTTCCATCCCATGCACTATAGGATATAAGACCCGTAGAGATGCAGAATCCGTGGCCGAGTAGAATATCTGTTTAGGAACTTCATTCTCGTCCAGAGAAGCAAGGTACTGCAAGACTGGGTCTGTGCAAACCATACATCCAGGCGACGTTCCAACATCTTCAACTGTGGATATATAGAGCAAATCAATGCAAGGAAGATCATTCCCACATATCGCATCCACGTTCAAGTGTACAGACTCTATATCCACGAATGGATCCGACGCAGGTTCCCACATCATTACTGGCTTAATGGGCCGACAAGTCTTAAAGGTAATATCATGCAAATGCTTTGCATATTTGCCATTCATAGCGGCCAGCATTTCAACCGTGATACCATCCAAGACCTTGGTCTTTGTCTGGTCAACCAACTTTTGTATGATATTAGGATCATCAAACTTCGATACCAGCTTATAAGCCCTCTCCTTGGTTGGGACATTGGTCTTGGCCGGCGAAAGAGTTTTCGACGCCTTGACTTTGTCTGATATAATATCCACCACCGTATCAAATCGGACCGGAGGTGACTCGTCATCCGAATCATCATCCAGAACAATTACTCTTTTTGCACGCTTGGAAGGCCGTTTTTCAACTTCCTCCTCTATATCCTCTTCAACTTCATCTGGCTGCAAGAATTCAACATGCTTATCAACCGATGAACCCTTATTCCGCTTCTTTCTCCAGTCTTCCTCTATATCTGCAGCCGATGTCCGGTTCTCAGGAGGTTTGGCTGTCTTGGAAGGCGTAATTTTCGTCCTTCCCTCTGCCTCCTTCCTCAAACTACCTAAAAAATTTGGCTTAGCCGGAGGATCCGACTTAGCGCCACCTCTGGTAGACACCATCTGCTCATAGATATTAGACATGTTCACGGGTATATCACCACAAGCCACATTAAATAACTGGATCAGCTGCGCAAGGTCAATACCGTTACCAGTATTAACTAACATTCTCTGGATACCTTGGAATCCAGTTACCATTGGCTAGTTTGACTACACCATTATCAATGATACAGTAATCCATCCAAGATTTATAAATTCATCCTTGTTGTGGCAATCTCTAATCATGCGGGGGCTGTTGCAAAAGTAGCACAACAGGTCTCCACCACGTGATTTAGAGAATTCACTCTTAGCCTGCGGATCCTCATTTCGAGACGCCTGACCAGCTTGGGATATAAGCTGATGCGGAGGTGGACCTCTGAGGGTTTGGTTCATAATTTTGATAGAGTTCTCAAACGAATCAAAATGTTTGAACATCTCATCAGACCTCTTGTTCTGCATATCCGCTATATCCTTCGTTACATTTAGCTCCCCAGCAAACATATCTAATCGGTCAGTTACTTCCGATTTGATCTTTGCTAGAGCAGAGTCATGATTATTATTTCGAGTCATAATGGTTGGGATTGTATCAGCCACACGGGAATAGTGTTTGCTACCCATTGTGATAAGGACTGCGACGCTACGACGTGAACGGGATGATGCTCAGGTGGTAAGCTTGTCCGGCCTCTAGGGGGTTTGGTTGTGAGGTTCTGAGCAAGGGAACATTTGTCGATGCAGAGGTGGTGCGGCGGGTCCGTTAGGCTCTGTTAAAGTTAGCAAAAATGGGGGAAAGAACAGGACTATACTGGTTCGCCGGGGAACGAAGTCCGTGAACTTGTCCCTTTGAACTATCTGCGAAGCCTTCTACTTCGATCGAACGACGCGCTTTCCTCCTTTGATCGTTGGGCCACGTGATCGAGTCGGCGAATCCTTCCAAGGGGTTGGTTCTTGGACGACTTCGACGTCGACGGAATTTCGGCGGTGAACTTCTCGGAATATAAGAGGTTGTGGCCGTTCAGGCGTTGACGAGTTGCCAAAATATCCTCGAAGCTTCGTTCCCACAGCTACAGGAGGTGTTTCCGCGTGGGAAGGTGTGCGAAGTTCGAGGGCGAGCTATATGAGCGCGAGCTTAGATGACTTAAGCTGCAAGGGAGGGAGTGAGTAAAGTGTCCTGAGACAAGTAGGTGGAAGGGTGTGATCAATTTCTCGATTTGTGGGATGTAAGAACACTTGTGTACAAGTGGGAGGGATCTGAACCCCCGGAAACTCGATGCCTAAGTACGTTAAATTGTTCACCTTTTATACCTTTTCCCCCATCAGCCTCGTGTTTGGGTGAAACACTTGCTTGTGGGAGTTTCTTCCCCAAAACGATTCCAGCATCCTTTCGCCCGCGAAATATTGTATTGTTCGCCATCGAGAGAGTGTTGAAAACCGGATTTAGGACAATTATCCTGCAAGTTGTCGGACTGCCGGGTTTAAATCCCAATTGAGTTCCGACCCGTGCGTCCTGCTAGGTAGCTCATTCGCCCATGGTCAGCGCCCTGATGGTCGCCCAATATTTTTAGGACACAAGGTGATAATGCTCGTTCAAGGTGATTGGTGGTCGTTGTAAATGGTTTGTGAAACGATATGGTGGATATGGTGTCTTCATTCATCGGCGAGGCTCTTCCCAGAGGTCCAGATCGATGGTGGTGAGTAGATTTGATAGTTTGGTAGTTGTATGCGTCGGTAAGAAGAGCGTCAAGGCTTGTAGGGTCCCGTCGTTCGCCGTCGAAGACTTGTGAGTACCATTATTTCCTTGAATATTGATGCTCAACGTTAGCAAGTGTCGTTCCGAAAGTGGCAACCAAATTGCCGAATAAGGGTTTATTGTAAGAAGGAAGTTCGTCGCCGTTGACCTGAGCCACCGTGGAACAAGAGGGCATGCGCAGAGCGCATACAGCCCTCACACCGTGAGCGTCGACATTGCAGTACGACCGGTCCGATTATCTGCGATATAGTCGGCGATCTGGATAACTTGTTTATAAGGCAGCTTGTCACCTCGCCTATTATTCAACGGAACCTGGTTAGGTTGTGGTTGAGTAATAGCGAGTATAGCTTGCTGGTTCATGGGTTGCTCGACCTCGGATGCATATTCGTCATCCAAAACAGCTAATATCCATTCCACCAATTGCTTATTTGTGACTTGCGCTGACCCTGTCAATCAACAGTTTCTCAGCCTTGTTAGTGAATGCAGACGTGAATCGACATAATTTCCCGAGTTCGGCACAGGAAATTTTACGATTCTTGTTGCATATCTCTGCGAGTCGCCCCAGAGATCCTAGATCCATATGCTCGATTTCAGGATATAAGTGAAGGATGTCCTTTTTCCAGTTTGCAAATGTCTTCCCCGTAGGAAAACTGTCCAAATTTTCCCACTGCTCCCTAATATCCATATGATCGACATAATCCAACACACGCTGCTTCATCTTATCTTCATCCGTTATTCCTCCACTAGCACACACAGTTTCACAATCTCGAAGGAAAACCTTCAAGCTGGAAGCCGTCTCCCCATCGAATTTTGGTCGATTCTGGTCATAAGACACAGGAATCTTGAAGCTGGCCGCCATTCTAGTTACAACAGCTGGCTGCTGGTTCGAAGTAGTAGTATTCGAAGGCCCAGCTGCAGCGTTATTTGGCGTAGTAGCTGTGTCTGATTGACGTCCGCGACCCTTAGGTCGTGGTTTGCGTAATGAGAAGTGCTGAAGCGGTGGAACAAGGGTTTCTCTTGCTCTACGCGATGTCGCAGTTTCTCTAGGACGCGGTGTAGGGCTAGGACTAGTGTGTGATCCTGGTCGGAGCTCTCCTGAACCTCTTAAAAGATTCTGGAAGTCCCGGTTTGATTGATCTTGATCACCACTTCGAGTATTCGAAGAAATAGTGAAAGACCGCCTTTATAACTTGGTCCGAGTCAAGCTTTTGACCCGGATATACAACAAACTCTCGTTTCCACAAATAAAACCAACCCTCGCGGTGGGCTCCAGATGATTTGTGTGCTCGTAAACAGTATGGGAATCAATAACCTCTAATATCCAACTTTGCAGTGTACTGTTATATCCGTGCAGCCTCCCTCTGACGTCCGGCCAATTCCTGGCCATCATCCGCCCCCCTCCGATACCTCCGGTACCTCTGGTACCACCGGAGCTCCGGTCATTGACCGGAGCCTCCAGACGTCCGTGTATCATCGGGTTTTTACGCAATGAAGGATTACTGAGCGTTTCCCGTTTATCCGTCTTCTCAGCTTCTTCCTTATTGTCTTAGGACTTATCATCACTTCCTCCAACATGCTCTATTGTTTAGAACCACCCTCCTTCCTATTATGGAATACAATTAGCTACTTAGTATATATATCACTTTAATACGTCTTGTACTTCAGATTGATAATTAACGTTGCTTGGCTCTAACTCCTTGCACTGAGTCGCCCTTGCACTCCTCGTCCTCCTCCGGTACCTCCAGTCGTCGTCCTCTATACCGGACTACCTGCCGGTCAAGGTAGTTGCTCACCCTTTACCCCCTGTGGTGTTGCGATCACTTGTATACAGCCCGGACCCTCTGTCGGACCTCCGGTACCTCCGGCACCTCCGGCACTTCCGGTCCTTCATCCCCGGCTCGGTATATAACATGTACGGATATAAGTGATAGCGTATATCAATCAACCAACAAAACAACTAGGATATAAGTTGCTACGCCCAGTGAAACCGACGAGTGTCAGTCCCCTGCTCAGAGCCTTGTGTAAGGTTGAGGGGAAAGGTTTTATTATAGTAGTGGTTTTATAGAGTGTTGTTATTAGATAAATCGCTTGGTATGCACCAGAACAATATATCCAAAACTAAGAGATGTAAAGCTTCACAGCTATGAGACACAACAAAGCACAGATGACGTCCAAGAGGACAGTGGGCTCAATACCCAAGATTCGGACTAATATCCGACCCGACGTTACTCGGATATAACAATTCCCAACACAATTCCAACAGTTCCAATCACAATCCAATATCCCAATGCAATTCCCGTACACAGTGTTCTCGTACGCAGTGTTCTCGTCAAAGGCGGTGTTCTCAATCCCGTACACAGTGTTCTCGTCAAAGGCGGTGTTCTCAATTTTCGTACCCAGTGTTCTGATTCCAATCCCAATGCAATACAATTCCAAAATATACACGTTTCACAAGCCACTATCCTCTATTATGATAGTGCGCAACTGAAAGCCTCGGATCTGACCCTAGCGCAAGCTTATAGCCTACTAGTCGTGGGTGGATACCGTGGTCTTCAGCTACAACACCGTCCTACTTATATACAAACCCCAGAACAAACATGTACAATTCGGATATAAGCATAAATGAGCCAATCTTCCGTATATCCGTCGGATGTCTTCCGTGGTATTGCTATTCCCGTCGCCCTGATTGGTTGTTGTCCCTTATCACGCCATAGGATCGCCATTTCCGAGTCAGCAAAACAATCATAAGCATCAGTCATCCTGGTCTTATGACTATTTCACATGCATTGCCTTGATGAGGGACAAGATCCCTTATTTCCTAGTCGTAGAATAGTCTCCCCTAAGTTATCAGTCCAATACTGAATAGTATAGGTCCGTAGCTTTCGATTGATACCCAATATGTGTTATATCCAAGAATGGGTTCCTAGTAGAAGCACCATTTTGACCTGTTTAGGTTATACCGAAGGTCCGGTATATCACGGATATAAGCTCTTGGCATCGGAACAACTCGGAATACGGGGTTTCCGTATATCCGGGAGTCACATGACCTCGTCGCGAGCGCGTCCAACATCACAACATAACCAAAGATAATGCGTATCAACCCAAGTCACTTAGTTGGTCTTATATCCAACACAATGATTGAGTGATATAGTGCCCATTAATGTTTGATGGGCTGCACAAACCCCTACATGTTTCAGGGCGAGCACTTGCCAGTCACCTCGGCGTATTACCCCCTCAATGACCCGTTGCTCTGTGGTAATGGCCCAACTAGCTACTCCTGGGCCTAAGTACTAGTTCCGGATATAAGACAATATAGCAGTTAAATGATATAAGGAAATCACAAAAAGAGCGTGTTTCACTAGTAGTCATTTACAATGCTTATCACAGGCTAAAGAACCTGAAATACCACCAGACACTCGGGAAGAACCCGAGAAAGTACCAGAGAAGGAGAAAGAGCCTGAATTACCATATAGAGACGTGCCTGCCCTTAATCAAGTAAGCACTCCGAAATTCTTGAAGGCTAAGGAAAATATTCCTGTTGCTAGTAAAGAAAGGGTGTATAGAATTAAGGCTCCAATAGATAATATGGGAGAAGAAGAGAGTCTGTTGGAAACAGTATTGAGGACTCAGGTCACTTTACCGTTAGGCCGACTAGTGAAAGCCTCTCCTCACTTAGCGTTGGGTATGAGAAAAATGCTCACAAAAGTTCGTAGTCCATTGAAGTTTAAACTGATTAATGCTCTCTTGCAAGAGTCGGATTATCCTTACATGGAAGACGATATAAGCTGCCAATTAGACTATGATGCGATTCATATCGAGGACTTACCCAGGGTAGACTCGTTATATATTTCCACAGAGGAAGACACAGCATTGGATCCAAGAGTTAAGGCTGGGTACATGGTTGTTCCAGACCCTTACTTACAATACTTGGCTTCGTTGAAGGACGATGAGTCCCCTCGACAGGTATTTGTGGCCAATGACTCTGCCTCACTAAGGGTTATATTCCCCTTGGTGGATGGAAAGCATCGTATTGAAGCAGTGATTAATAGCGGTTCCCAGATTGTGTCTATGGCACTCTCTGAGGCCGAGCGTTTGAATATTACTTGGGACCCAGACATTCAAATCTATATGCAGAGCGCAAATGGTCAATTAAAGAAGTCAGCAGGCTTAGCCAGGAACGTACCGTTCGTAGTTGGCGAAATAGCAGCTTATCTTCAGGTTCATATAACACTGGGGGCAGGCTACGATCTCCGGGCCCCGCAGATAGGCCGGAGATCGGGCGGAGATCAATTATCTGCGCCAAATATTCCGGCCATCTACGGGGCCCGCAGATGGCCGGAATATTCAAAATAATCTGATTATCTCCGGGTTATCTCCGGGCCCCGGAGATAACCCGCAGATCCATAATCTCCGTAACATCTGCGGACCATCTGCGGGGTCCGCAGATTTTGAATCTGCGGACCCCGCAGATGGTCAGCAGATCTTGAACCAAACATTCCAAAAAAGGAGATAAAGACTGTGCTTCTAAGATACTTAAATAGGGAATTATTGATATGTACTCGTCCTAGGTTTTTAAACACTCTTTACTCTCTATGTGAAGCTCTATACCCTAGAATTATATGATCAATGATTCAATCATATTGAGTAGAGTACAGAAGTCAAGTAGATTACAATTACAAAATGAGATGACAGCATGAACAAGACACCCGACTTAGCCCCACAAGAAGTGACTGTACGCAACGCAAAGCCCAAAACCCGCTTCATGACACGCACGAGATCCCGCTCATCCGTGTCATACGCCCATGGCGAACAGCATGTCGCGTGCAATGCAGAACTCACCCGCGACCGCCCTTGTCCTCCACTCGCGTTCCCTGCGTGCACCGCGCCCTCCTCCGTACCCTCATTGTTGACGTCCTCGAGAATCGCGCCACTTGCGCCCCCCGAGCGACAACGGCGTGCTGCACTTCGGCACGTCCTTCGCATCGACAGCGCGCGAATGTGCCTAACGGGCTGCTACGCCACAATGATCGTATCCTCGTTGTGCCGATGCGCCGTCGTCGCGTCCGTGTTGCGCACCGGCTCCGGTGGATCGTGAACTCGAGAGTCCCAAGGTGCACGATTACAGCAACATGCTAGCACGTCACGCTCGAGGACGGGGGCAGCGACGCCCCGGTAGACGTGGCGATCGCGATGGTGGGGCAGATACGCAACGGACAGAGGCGCGGCGGCTGGAAGACGGGGCGGAGTCGGGCGTTGGCGCCATCTTGCAGCGGTGCATGCACTTGAAGGTCGCGTCGGCTGGGGTCGGTACCGGGCGGAGACGCGTCGCGCAAGGCGCGATCTGCAAGGGCGGTGGACGCAGCGCGTACGGAATACAGGCAGAGGGATGCCGACAGATCATACACTGGGCAGTAGGCCTTGAACTTGCTCGTCGGGCTGTCCATCCATGACTTGCGTAGGACAATGGCCTCTCGCGGACGATCGAGGAAGTGCGTGATGAGCAGCGCCAGGTCGTCGAGTAGCTCAGCCTGCCTGCATAAAGAGTCATTACAATGTGAATCAATGGAAGAACCAAACTAATCTTTGATCCCCGACTCGCATTGACTCGCATCAGCTCGCATCACTCGCTCAATTCTTCACCTTCCCCACTGACTTCCTTTCCTCGCGCATTAATACACTATCCTACACGTACCTACCCATCTTCGCTACATGTACGCGCCCGCGCGCACGGCCCCGCAACCCTGCAAATATAATTGGTCTGTTATCGGGCTGGCTTTGAATTACATCTCTGACTTGATTGGACGGAATGATCTTCAGAAAGCATGATTTTCTCTCATTGAAAACTTTTAGTTAGCTTCGACCTGACTTTGAGCTCAGAGTTCAATACACGAGACTATAAACTGGGCCATCCACTTCTGACGAGCACATGTCAGCGTGGAAGGAGAGGAACACGACAAGTAGTGTACCTTGAAATCTTAAACAAACGGCATAGCACGCTTGTCCTTGATCAGTCCACGTTCCGTCAGCTTGCCATCATCGACAGTGTTTGTGGTCTCGTCGTACGACTCCTTCACGACGCAGCGGGAAGCTGGTTTCAGAAGTGGGATAAAGGGCAGCCCGAGATGGGGGGCAGGTTGAGGGAGAGGAAGGGAGTGGGAGGACGTAGGACGAAGTGCAGCTGGGCGGGCGAGATTAGGCGCAGGGACGGGCGAGTACGCGTGCGGCTGCCCGCATGGAATGCCGCCGGGGGCCGTGGTGCACCTAGGCGTGTCGAGCAGCGTCACACGGTCGTTCCCAGCAGCTCGATGCGGTAGTCATTGGCAGACTCGAGCAGGAAGGCGACGAGGATCACGTAGATGTCGCGCGAGAGGTCGGCGTATGCTTGAAAGAGAAAACGCGGAGGGCGGTGCAGAGTTGGCGCAGGGACGGGCGGCGGATGGCGTCGCCCAAGCGCTCGAACGGCACGCCGTCCTTTGTGTCGGTACGTACAAGCGAGGGAATAACCTCACCGCCCCTCCCCGCGTCAACATGCACGGGGTGAACATGATGCAAGCGTGGGCAGGGTCGAGGAGCGCGGCCGGCGGCGCTGCCGTTGAAACAGGCGAACGGCGGGATGGATGAGGCTGGCGTGGACTCCGAGTTTGCGCCCGCATGCGCGCCGCATCTCGCGGACAAGGTGGCCGGCATCCCGCGCTAAGGACTACCACTCACGGACGAGGCCGGAGAGAATAGCGGGTTTGACCTGCGGCGGCGGAGGCATGCCGTGCGGGGGCGCGTAAATCCGTGTCGTGCCGTACGAAGAGGAGGTGGTCGGGCTGTGGGAAGACGAAGGCGAGTGGCGAGGCGTGCGATGTGGAGGAGGGCGAGTTCGCTGAGTGCGCCGAATGCGAGTGCGAGTGAGAGCGCGAATGCGAGTACGAGTGCGAGTACGACGAGGAGTCGCTCTGACTGGGGGAGTGCGACGGCGATGCACCCCCCGCCGAGGACGAAAACGTGAGCGGCGGGGGAAGGGCGCTGAGCCCGGGCAGATCGCGCATCGGCTCGAATCCCGCGTGGTAGGTGCACCACACCTGCGCGTAGAAGGCCACGCCCCCACCAGCGCCATCGCCATCTTCCGCGAAGTCAAAGTTGTACGAGGTGGGCGAGACGGCGGTGCCCTCGTGCAGCGTGAGCAGCAGCTCCGCCGCGCGCTCCGCCTCGCGTGTGTGCTGCCGCTCGCGTTCGCACTCTCTGCTGCTTGTGCTGCTCTCTCTGCTGTGGATGCCCCGCCGAGGAAGCGGCCGTGCCGGACGAGGTGGTGGAGTGCGAGTTGGCGGAGGTGGAGGTGGAGTGTGAGGCGGAGGAAGACGCGGTGTTCGACGGAGAGAGACTTGGAGCAGTCGCGCTGGATGGGGAGTGAAGGAAGCGTGGGAGCTTGGAGGCGGGGGCGGGGGAGGTCGGCGTGGGCGGGACAGGCGGAGGTTTGGTCGAAGTGCTGAACTTCGTGGTGGATGTCGCAGCAGAGGTGTGAGGAGTGGTGGATGCGCCGGATACGCTGGATGGGGGTGGACTAGTCGTCGGCGGGCTACATAGTCGTCGGGGTGGCAGAGGAATTAGACGTGGCTTGGCGCACACAATGCAAGCCCTGCCCCGAGCCCGCCGTAAAAGGACGCGAACATCCACATGGGGCGCGCCTCATTCTGGGAAGGCAAAACGGGCCCCTGCTTCTTAGGATCGTCGATGGTCGGCCGCCTTCTTCGAGAGCTTGCAGCTCCACCACCATTTCGAGGACTTCTCCTTCGGCTTCTCCCTGGAGGCGCCTCGGCTACAGACAGCATCGGGGCGCACGTCTTGTCGGTGCGGTTGACATCGGAGGCGGTCATCGAGAGCGCAACATACGGTGGCAGACGGTGAGGATCGAGGCGGAGGTGTCAGACGTGGTGAGGCCAGACGAGCTTCATGAGCTCCTCCGCGCGATGTTGTGACCAGACGTACTCGTCGAGCTAAGGGAAAAAGTCAGTCAGATGAGGATAGTGCAAGACAACGCGGGTGCGTACCAGGAAGCCGTCACATTGCTCCCTGCGCAAGCTGCATCCGCCCGTCTCGCTCGATCATCGCCGAAAGGGAAGAAAGTGTCTGCTTGGCTTCGACCTCGGAACCAAACAGTTGTCATAGTCGTCAAAATCGAGTCCGGCGTCCATCGTGGTAACACCACTTTGCCGCTGAATTATAGCTACACCCCCGATTCTCGGCTCACCTTTCCCAATCTTCGAGTGCGCGTTGACCAGATCCTGCGCTCGTCCGGGCCGAGCACGATAAGTACCAATCAAACAAATGCCCCCGACCTAATCTCTTTTGGTAGGATACTTTCTTTTTTTAAAAACCCCTGATTCTGGCATGTAGCTGACGAGAGGATACAGCGTTTTTTTTTCTGGCTCGGCGCCTCTGTAAGCAGGTTCTTTCAATGTGCATTCAGGACTTCAAGCTTCAAGCTTCAAGCTTCAAGGCTGACGTCAATATTCCAAATTTCGACTTTGAGGTCCTCTTTCACGCGGCATTGTTTCCGATCCGGTCTACCTACTCCATCTCACAGATTTCACCCTCGCGAGCCCGCGGCGAGGTACTGATTCAATTCAGCATACTGGAGAGCCGGTGAGCCGGTTTCTTTTCATATATCACTTGGATTCAGGTGCCAATTAATATCTTTTTCGTTTTGTAATAGAGTATGTAGTCGCCCCGAGGGTCCTGGCGATTTTTATAATTCTTGCTTGTTTCGGTAGGTTGAGATTTGAATCTATGCCCGGTGAGGCGAGATGTTGTAGTTATCCCGAGGTAAGGTTTTGGGCATCGGAGTTCAAGCCACGGACCAACTATGGAATTTTGGGTGCTATGAGGAGTGGAATTTCTCGCAGGTGCAGGCAAGTATTTGATAACGTCGAACAAGGATTTTATTAATTGAAGTGTCCCCGAACAGGTTCTGTATTATTCTATTAAGCCAGAAACGAAAATGCGACTTGATTTGTTCTCGAAGTCAATCCGGGCTGTAGCTCCCGTGCCCGGCACCATGGCGAGCATCCACTCTAATCCACTCTAATCCTGCCTTGGATTTCTCTCATGCCCGCTTGGTTAGATATTCTCAACTGACGTGCTCAACCCCTCAGTGCGTCCGAATCCGACGAATCCTTGTCAAGTGTGCTAACTCCAGATTGCAGGTGCTTCGAATGCTGAATCGAGAGAGGCCGAGGGCAAGCCCAACATCCGCGACCGTGTATCTTCGTGCTCATCGTCACGGGCTCAAATTCGTCGCCGCGGGAGTTGCATGTGAGTTATCTTGGTCAAAGCCGCCTGGATTGATGATGCTGACGAGTCTCACAGAGATGGCGCGAAGAGATCCAAATTGAAGACCAAATTGAAGAGGTAGATAGATACATGGAAGTGTACGGTGCAGGTACGTACGTACTACTTAACCTGTAACGGCACGGCAGTGTCTATGTATGTGCGTACTGGGCGAGACGGGTGCGGCATCGAGCAAGGTCGATGTTTGTAGCAGACAGGTGAGAGTGCGTGGTGCTTTCCGAGCGCGAACATATCCACGCAGGACTCGCAATCCGCGCGAGCGCTGCTGCATTATACGGGTTGTCGAAAAGGGCGCACCAAGTGGGTGCCGGGGGTGAGACGAGTTGCACTTAGCAGCACGGACGGGGATTGGGACCGTGGGGATGCACCATAAGACGCCAGGCGGCGCAGGTCGAGGCGAGCGGGCAGAAGACGAGGGGGTGGCGAGTCTTGAGTTGGCGTAGACGCAACGTTGGCGTGGATGAGACGTTGGCGTGGACGCGACGTTGGCGGGCGTTACAGGGGAGAAGCGGTGGATTGTGGGCAGGAAGGTTTTGGCGGAGGTGAGAGGGACTTGAGGCCGGTTTGTAGTTGCTGTCGAGAATAAAATTCAAATAAAAGAGGTGGTTATTTACTCAGACAGACGCGCGCACAAGATTCCCATGTCCATGGAGAGGAGTGCGAGGTCGCTGTGCACCGTTGTCGGCGAGTCTGCGCTCCCCGGAGTTGTCACTCGGCCCCGGATTCAGGCATCGGGCGAGTCGTGTACCCCCGGCACGGCGTAGGCGCGGACTCCGACAGGCGTTACCGCAAGTCCCACCGGAGCTGCAGGAGCAGGCCCGGGTTGGAAAGATCGCGGGGCAAGCTGAGACGGTCGCACGCCGTGCCGCCGTCGCCGTCCTCACCGTGGCATTATGCAGGCGGTCCCACAACTCGCCTGCCATGACTATTAATGCAAGGATGAGGTCAAGCAACTAGATACAGACTAATTTTCCGCTCAGTAGCAACCATTCCGCATCTCTCGAGCACGGATTCGAGTTTGTTACGATCAACGTCGTGTTCCGTTGTGCCAAATACGGTGGTGGGGGGAGATGCTCGCCTCTTTCACGGAGAGTCGGATGATGAGCGACTACACAACGTGAGATTCAAAGGATTCCTGGAAAGCAGGACGGTGCATCAGTTCAGGAGATTCAGCCAAGAAATGGAAGACTTACGTCGATTGTGGGCCCAGTCCCATTTTGGCAAAATGACCGCCACGCCGACGACGCGCGGCCTCGGATGTCCCGAGACGTTTGACGGACGGGAAAAGGGCATCCTGAGTAACCCAGCCGTACATTACTTCAAGGAATTTGAGCAGGAATTGGAGGACTTACATCTGGCAGTTGACTGCAGAAGATTATCGCTCAAGATCGCCATGGCAACGTCGAGCACGGCGTCGGAGCGGCCGGAGCGCATGGCGGAAGGCGAAGGGGAACTCTAACAACCATTTGTAGTTCAGGAGATTTGGCAAAGATTTGGGCAAGAACTGAATATTTGAATGACTTACGTCGATTGTGGTCCTGGTCCCAGTTTGGCAAAATGACTGCTGATGTTCGCCACATCGACGACGCGCGCGGCCTCGGACGGCGTATAGTATTCGACAGACGGCGAGAGGGAGTCAGTCCTAGACGTCTGGCACATCCGGCCCGGGATCCGTTACTACGCCAGGAATTTGAAAAAAGGGCTCGTGCCTCTGGTCCGGGCTCAATTTTGAAGGCTATACAACGCTTTACTGGTTCGATTTCTCGTTAAATCAGGCTGACATATATTTTTCTCTTCGAGACAACTCAAGATCTCCGTGTACTCATCTGTGGCTACTTATTTCATGCGGGCAGCTATCAGCCGAACTCCTGGTGAGATTTTTCCTTCCCTTCCTCTCATTCCTTTTTAACTCCCATCCCTTCAACAGATTCTGCGCCCAGCCGGGGCTTGCAAATCAAATCACATCATTTTCCGAGACGGTGTGCCGACTTTGTCTCACAAGGTCAGATCCCTTCCTTTGCTCCGTTTCTTGCACTAACCGTTCGATTACATCTACATCTATAGGTAGTCGTTTTAAAGCACTCCGGAATTATTTTGGTCAGTAATCTCACTGTTTCCTGCGTGTTTCACATACTGACAAGTCTGAATATCATCCAGCGTCGTTCCTGGCTCAAGCCCAGTCCGACTTTGAAGCATGGAGAGATCTCTCCCGAGATCGTACACCGATTTGCCGTGTGTTCTTGTCGCTCATGATCAGATTTCCAGTCGGATTTTTACTAACTTTGCTTTTTCAGATTTCGGACTTGGTGATATCTTCTTCAAGTGCTCGGTTGACTTCTAGGGCTATCCTTGCACGCTGCAACTGTTCTCGGGTATGTTACTTCCAACACGATTACGTGCTCGTTTACTAATTGGGTCAATACACAGGTTGAGTCTATGACCGTAGGACAGTTCGAGTCCAAAACTATGGATGTCTGATCCAAATTTCGCCCTTCTGAGCTGATACAGAAGCACTCCCTTCGGTGGCCATGGGCTCCGACACAATTTTTGGTCAGAAATCTTCCCCTAACTACGGTCATTCATTTACCGACCATTTTTATAATAAAACTAATATACTGAGGTGAATCTGGCTCAAAGAACTCCGATGTAATTTTACTTACCGTTTGCTTTCGTATCTATAAGTTGGCCTTGCGAGCAAGAGGGGCGCTATCTTCCGTAGAGTTCAGCCTATGAAAACATCAGACAAGCATCTATTAACTTAGTTCTCTATTTTGGCACCAAATCTCCCCCTCCTGTCAGTTCAAATCCGTTCATGGGAATTCCCTTCCGTTCCCTTCCCAATTTTCTCCCTTTTGTGCAGCCCGCGACTGACGACGTCTCCGCCGCTGCCGCACAGGTAATCATCGCTTCCAAAGCCGGGCAGAGATCTGGAAGGAGTAGGACTCAGCAGCGATGAAGTCGGAATTATACGAAGAAATACGCCCAGGAGATACGTAATAAATCTGGACAGAATCAATGACAGAATAGAACAAGGTAAAGAGCATGTAGTCGACATACCTTGAATTCTCCAAATGAACCAGTCGCCATGTCGGTACGATTTGATGATAGTCGCGAATGGTGATAGGAGTCAGGATTATGACTCTGTAAAGACCTTGAGAGTGTGTACGGCTGCAAGATTCTGGCAGAATCTCAGAATCTGAACCTGCGGGACCCCCAAATGCGGAAATTGAATATCGCGGGGACAGAGCTATGCGCTTCCTAACTTGCGAGCATGAGCGCGGACTCGGGGGAATACCAGAGGACGAGTCCAAGGCCGTCGAGCTTGTTTGGTTGAATTTCCAAGCAGCTGGGGGGGAGTTGATAGACGTAAAGAAAGATGCGTAGACACTTACCTCATTTAGCGGCAACTCTAGGCGGCGCGTGTGATAATGTGGTGGCCGGGGGTTGACTTGAGGGGCATGCAGAGCTCTGCGCCGGCGCGCCTGTCTGGTTCAAAGATGGAACAGCTGGGAAGTTAAGTTAGAAAATGGAGGGCGGAAGGGTAGTCATGTACCATATTTGCGGTCGCGGGAACGTGAAATTGCGAGGGCGGCACGGAGCCTCGAGTAGCCATGGGCTGAGTTGAGAATCCGTCGCGGGCCCCGCCTCGCCCACAGCCGACAAACCTCATCCTAAAACGACGGGCTGCCCCTTGCGCTCAGCGCTGCACCCATGTTGGTCTGCGCACCGACTTCTCCCCTGAATCTGCAGAAAGAAAACTTCAAGTTGGCTGCTGGATGAGACATCACTTTTATAACTTTTATATCTGGCTGGCTCGAACTTACTTTAGCTACATGTAGCCAGGTACGAAAGTCAAGTCAAGTCAAGTCAAGACCCAGCGGTAGAAGTTGAATTAGCCGTTGTGAAAGATTCATGGAAGATGCACGTACCGAAGTTGAGTTCTCAGGACCTTCGAATAAAGAGCCCGAAGTTTCTGACACAGTCATACAGCAGAATGGAAGAGCCGAGAGACGAAATACAAAGAAAGCAAAGACGCAGCTAATGAATGGAACGGCACGGTCGAATCTACAGATAGAGGTTGGTGGGGGCGAGTTTCCGAGAGACAAGATCTTGGTATTGACCGAACGATAAAAACTACTCGAAGGCGTCGACAACGATTCAACTTTTCAAGGTTTGATTCAATTGTGCAAAAGCAGTGTACGGTCGACGGGTTGAAGGATTAGGCTAGGACTCTGGCCAAACTATGGCCATCCGAGTCAATCGTGAGGGATTATATAGATACACGATTCCGCTGAGGAAATTCGAAGAGATAGAAAGTCAGGCCAAGCAAACCAAAAAAGAAGAGATTGAATTCACCCAATGCAAGGAGAGAACTGAAGCAGTAGTGAGCCAGCGATGCGCGTCGGGTTGGCGTCGGAAATCAAAGATTTGTTTGATTGCGCAAGCAAATTGACTCCCATTTTCCCCGAGAAACCACTTATCCCCCGCTGCCTTGTCCACCGCCAAGATTGAAATGCTCCTTCCTTCTTTGTTCGTTGCTGTGTCATCGCAGACCTTCTGCACGCCGTTCCTTTCGCCCGCCTGCTGTGGAGCCCGTCGTCTCGGGCCCAAACGGCGGGTCAAGCACGGTACTCGCGTTACCGGCGCCGCCCGCGCCGTCGACGAGTCTCGCTGGGAAGCTCTCCAAGGATGAGAAGCCGTGGTTTCCGCCGCGTGCGCATGTGTTGTGGTGGCTGACGGCGCTGTGCATGTTCACCGGCCTTGCGGGCGTCGCGCTGCTGGCGTACTTTAGCATTTCAAGGACTCGCAGCTGTACGCCGGAGCGACGACTTTAGTAATGGGCTCGATCTCCCCAACACTTGGACGCGCGAGGTGCGGCTCGGCCGGGTTGGGTCAGTCGCTTTCTCCTACCCTATTTTCAGTTATGTCTTACCGACGCTTCGTGCAGGAACGCTAAACTGCCCCCCTCGCCATCAAATTCCTTTGTCCGCCACGGCCCTCGGCCTGCCCTGACGACTGCTCGTCCCATATCCGTGCCCAGAATCTCGATGGCATAAGCATTCTGAAGTACGTCGAGCAAAGTCGCATCTGCACTAAGCACTCCGGCTCAAGCAGCTCGACCGCACTAGCCCTAGATGAAATTTGACTTGAGCACTGAAAATGCAGGGAGTGAGATAAACGAGCGACTCACATTGTATGACCTTACGCGTACCAACGGCGGTGCGCACATGTATGTCCGACTGCGACACTTGCGAGGAAATGAGCAGGATCTGGATGATCTCCATCCCTGTCTCCGTCGTCGCCTGGCCGCCGTTCGATATCACATTCAGCAGGGCACCTGCCTGTAGTCTCCACAATCACATGGTGTACACAACCTGGGACTGCGGCGCGTTGGCGCGCGAGTGCAAGTCAGGCGTACACACGAATCCGGGCTCAGACGCCTGATATGCGCACACGGTGACCCGGAGGCACTGTGCACCCGGGCGTCGAGTCGGCGGCTCCCTGTGCGCATCCTGTATGCACGCACGCCCCCTCAATTACATCGTATGCGCGTTATCTGTGAGATTTTTGGTGTCAATAAATGTGCAGCCGCACCCATCCTGCTCCTGCTCCCGCCCGCGCCTACTCCACCCGGTCTTCTTCATCCGCGGTTAGGGACACCGGACAATCGGCTGCGTGGAGGTGATAGTTGAGTGTCTTGCTGAAGAGCAAAGACTGTGTGCATTCGCTGAAGTACTCGGTGGGTGTAGGTGGTGTCCGACACAAAGCACTCGCGGATGTTCACGTCAACGTGGTGTGTCCGCGGCAGGGTCGACAGCCGGTTGATGTGGGAACTGCGAGACAGTGAGGCACAGAGTACAGGTAGAGGACAATACCGCACCACGTTATTTGCCTGTGCTCCTTGCGAGGTTCCACGATGAGGAGCCGAAAAAAGATGGACAAATGGCGGAATTCTGGTCGTTTGAACGACAAAAGCACCGAGCGGCGCGCACAGAGACTGCGTGAAAGAAGAGGCGGAATCGATGCTAGGCATTGATGGCGCATCTACAGGCTCCTGCAGTTCGACTGACGTGCGGGGGCTCAGTAGACGTTCCTCGCAGCGGAGTGAGGGCGACGGCATCTTTGACGTGGGTGCGTGATTTTGATCCATGAGGTCGGCACGAGGCGAGAGAACGACGAGGAGGGCGGAAGCGCGCCAGGAAACTGTCGACAGAAAGAACTCAATCGTAGCAGAAAGAAAAAAGTGCTGGACCCACCTATCCGATCTTCAATTCTGTCTGGTACATCTTCCACAATTTTCCATCAATTTTCGAAGTTTCTGGACATGAAGATTTGAGGGGCCCGATGGAGAATGCAAGAGCTCGAGATTGAAATCGTTCCAGAAGTGCAGCCGCAGCCAGCTGGACCAGCGCAGACTGCACGCGGAGACAAGGGAGTAGGAAATCGCTGGAGTTTCAGCGAGATCAGGGCCATCTCAGTCCCGAGCGTAGCCGCTGCCAGCTGGACCAGCGCAGACCACGAACGGAGATTGATTGAGCGCCGTTGCTAGTGGTGCAGACTGAAAACTGAGCTCGATAATCACAGGGGAAATGAAGAAAACGCACAAGGAATCCAATCTTGATATCCAGTGTTCTTTTCAAGGTCCGAAAGGCCGAGTGATTTGAGGGATCGAGATGAAAAACGAAGAGGTATTCAAGAACAACAAAAATCTAGATGGATCCGAACGCAGCCGCTGCCAGCTGAACCAGCGCAGACCGCAGACGGAACGGAAGAATTGAGCAAGATAGCGCGTCTCAGGACCGAACCCAGCCGCAGCCAGCTAAACCAGCGCAGACTGTGGACGGACCTGTACAGAGGGCGAAGGGGAGAAGCGTGTTAAGGCCGTAGGACATTTCGGAGACGATGCGGGCGGTTGCTTCAAAGTTCAGCGTAATGGGGAGGGCGAGGTAGGAGGCGGAGAAAGGAGGGGAGGGATATGGAAGACCCGTCGAGAGTCCATGCCATTAACAGGGTTTCTAGATGCGGAATTAGTTCATAGTACAACGAAAACTGGACGGAGTACTTGCTGACACCGCTCCCGATGAACACTGGACAGAAAAAACAATCAGCGGCTACAACGCAAAATAAATTTTGATACCAACCAAATGAAAGGCCAGCGGCCAACTCATTCTACACGAGGGCATAGAGCTTCGCCTCGCGGCGGTCGCGCAGACCCGATTCGCGGTCGGGGTCATCGTCCGAGTGGTCGTACGGGCGTGCGTCACCTGACTGCTGGGGACGGACGAGAGCCCGACTTTGGAGGGACCTGCGGGTGGCGTGGTGCGAGGCGGCGCCGCGGCGGGGCTTGAGAGTTGATTAAACAGATCTTTGATTCCCGAGTCGCATCAGCTCGCATCACTCGCTCACTCGGAACTGTGTCCACTCGACAATCTTTCTTGCTTTGACTTACTGGTCTACCGACTACCGGTTCAACTCTATCTTCAGCGTTTCTTGGATCTCGGCTTGGAATGCTTCCAAAACTGAGATATATGAGGTATCAACGGAACATGTCTGCCACTTTGTAGCCTTCCAAGACGAGCCTACGCCATCGATAATCGACACTAGTTTACAAGCGGACTGTTTCAATGTACATCCACTCTTCTGTGTTCACAGAATCGAAGTTCTTTCCTAATTCATCAATATATTCACAAGTTGGAATAGGTTGACGGTCCTACAACGCACTCAAAACATATCCAGGTATTCAATTCCTTCTTTAGTTTTCACCCAGATGACTGACTTGTCTTGAAAACTTCGGCCTGAAATGCATTAGGGGCTCGGTGGGAACGGGATACTGTTCATTGTGCAATATACACAGCATTTCTCGTTATATTCTGACCCGGGCTCAATTGAAATATCCTTTTTTCTTCCAGATAAATTGCAATGCTCCATGGATTAACCGGACCTCTATGGCCCAAAGATAGGTGAGCCCGTTAAATTTCGAACTTGACTGCATCAAGTCTCTTTACTCGACAGATCCGACACTCTCAAGGTTGTCTATTCTATACTCCCTCCTCGTCGCTTTTGCCGAATTGGATTTCTTCCCCCTCTCTATCCTGCGTGTCAGAGTAAGTTTGATTTTTCAACTATTCCTCTTACTCTTATCTTCGCACATTTACTGACTTGATCGTCTTCCCATCTAGCATGCATTCGATCTTCTTTTGAACTGGGTGAGTATTTCCGACTCCATTTGTACCCGTCCGCTCGCTCATTCTTTCTTGGAGGTTACTATTGAGCCGATATCTCACTTCAACACGAATGTATGCGCTTTTTTTTCAAGGGGCTACCCAGTTTGACTCATCAACGAGTCATTTATTACATTCCTCTCTTCCATTCACCGATTTTCTTAATATTTCAGACCCAGGTCGGATGTCGCGCCATGTTTCGAACAGGTTCCCACACGTTTGATTTGGCCTCAATTCATGTTCAACCTCGTTCGTGACTCAGTCCTTATAATGTTGAAACTGTTCAGTATCGTGGATCAGCCGTGCAAGTACAAGTGACGAATCATGTTCAAGCTGACCCAGACTCGGAGTTGGTCTGGTATATCCGAGCTAAGGACTCACATTTAGTTTGCAACTCGACTACACTGTGACGGTATGTACATGTTCTCCAGGATGATCTGTAGAACTGATCGTCTTCGATTTCAGTCTCTGCCCAGCAGAACTGGTACACGACAAGCAATGGCTCCGTTTTTATCCCGTCTGGAACAGATTCAGGCACATCCAAATCTACCTCTTCCTCGTCTTTTAACCATCAGCCTCATCGTCGAGTATACTAATACTACCGCCAACTACTCCTGTGTCTCTCTGGTCGTCTAACAACAACTTTTACGTCGACATTTCCCACCACCGTTACGGGAGCCGGCTACGACCTTCACGTCCCTCGAAGAGACCGTGGTTATCACTGGCGCAATTGCTGCGACGGCGTTTCCGAGTCAAGTGGACACCAACAATTCCAGTCCGGTATGCATTGGGTCGGGCACGGACTCGTCCTCAAATGGGTTGCTGGCGTCAGTCATTATTCCCAGTTTTATCGGCTTGTTGATATGGGTGTGTCTTGATCTCGGCTATGTTTCTAATGCTGAGCCGCTTCAGCTGCTTTTTGCCATCCTTTGGCCGCGGTTCAGACATGTACAGTTATATGGCTTGCGGGAGTGGTTTGTCGAGCCAGAGTGCGTGTTTCCTCAAAAAGCAACCATTATGTTGCTCACCGATGCGTCCAGCCTGCGACCTTAACCGCTTTCCTCGTCTCTATTGGCGTTCTTGCACCCGCCCGTACGACGGACGTGTCGGACATGGGCCGCTTGCCCGCGGAGGATGCGCAGCTGTTCCCCGCAGACAAACAGCTTAACCAGCGTGCCATCTGGATTGCACTGCTCATTGCCCTAGGCTGGGCTTTCCTCGGCCTCGCGGGTGCTCTTCCACTCTACATGGTCTCCATGCCCTGCCTCGCCGACCTCCCCTCCTCTGCGAAGTTCAGCGGCGCCTACTCGACCCTCGAGGATCTCATGATCAGCCTCATACGCCTCCTGCGCGCAATCGAGAGCGGCAGCGCGAGTGTCTCGACCGCGAATCTTCTGCAGACGCGCGCCGTCGCGTCGGGCTTGGGCGACCCCGAGCATCTAAGCATCCGAATCATCGTCCTGACGGTGCTTGTGATCGTAATCGCGCTCCTTCCTGCATTGTACAAGATAGTCAAGGAGCCGAATCGATTGATTGCGTACAGAAAACGGTCGGTGCGAGGGGCAGCAAATGGGCTGGCTGAGGGCGCACACTGCGCCTGGTTTTGCCGTGTGGGGCGAGCAGCGATTCAAGGACTTTGTCCTCAAGTCTGGTTTGAGCTCTGGGATGCAAAATGGGACTGAAGCCCAAGCAAGACGGACCCCACCCTGCGAAGAGGGCGACCAACCGAATCCTGAAGAGAAAGACGCGCTGCAGATTGACATCACAAATATATTTTCGATCTGGTGCAACTTGGCTTTTTTTTATGGACTAACGACCTGCTAGTGACACTCAACACCGAGCGCAACTTATTGAAGAGCGCGACGAGATCCTCGAGAACCTAGAGATTGCGGAGACGCGTTACATTTCGTCGTTTCGGCTCAACACGCCCGATCCTTCCGACCCTGACTACGAGGCTCCAGCCACTCAAGATTGGGAGCCACGTCCGCATCGACCAGTCGGGAGAGCTAGAGCCCACGGGCGGCGCGGACGAGCATGGCTACTTTGCGATACCGGACCCGAAGAAGTATGGCCCGAACCACGCGATCGAGGCGTCCGCAGACGAAACGGACGTAGGGGGTGCGGCGGACCAGGAGTGAGTCGCGGAGTCAGCGTCGAGATTGAACCGCTCAATCAGCCTGATTGTATATTTCACTCGAGATGAGGTTTCAAAATAAATCTATTACTTGTACATAAATACACGGTTATATACCTAATCTGCCCACTTCAAACCCCGCCGCATGCTCAAGTCGATTTTCGAAGCGACCTACGGATAAATCAGACGAATTGAAACAGAAAAATCACTGGTCGCCGCGGACGAGTCGTCGAAGGGCTCGCCATAGCCCCGCCACCGCCGGCCCACGGCGCATATGGGTCGTTGTAGATCCCGAGTCCACCCTCGACCTCGGCGTCGCACATTCGATAGCGCTTCTGCTCCTCGGTTTCGGCTGCCCGGAGCTTGTCCTCGACGCGGTGGAAAGCTTTTGTGAGAGGTAGACCTGCGGGCGTGGTTAGTATCATGAACAAAACAAAGAAGACTGCGGAGTTAGATTAATAGATAGACGAAAGCGGACGAGAGCGGTTGTTTGTCTCGGAGGCCTAAGCCAAATAACATCTGCTATTTGTCTCGCCCTGCGCCTCGATGTCCGACTCGCACCTGCACACGGAACACCGCGACGCGACGCGAATTCGAGAGCAGCCTCTTTCAAGAAAGCTAGCTCCCGGCCTCAAGAAAATAGGCAATGGAAACGGACCTTTTTCAAATGTGGATGTGACAGTCGACTTGGCGAGCTCTGAGTCGATAGCGAGCTTTACAGAGGGACGAATTCCACAAGTCGGGGGCTCAAGCGTTTCGAATGAGCGTCGGATATGTTTCAGAGGGCCCGGATAGGTGCGCCCATCCCGAATTTTGAAGCAGGAGTCTGAAAATTTGGCGGAAAACAAAAGAACGAGGTAAGAAAAAATCCGTAACTAAGTATACGGTGTCTCGCTACGCTCCGAGTTGAGCCGACGACGAGGTCGAGTTGCCATAGGTGCGAGTGGATCGGGTGAAGTCCCAAGGTATGTCCTATTCTGAATCAAGATTCAGATGCGCGTGTCGCGCACCCGCGGCTAGCATTTACCAGACGCGGCTGCAGGTGCCGATTCCTTCCCTCACCTAGGCCATGTATGACATGAGCTCGTCGCCCAGGGCCAATCAGAGGTGCGAATTCCACGTAGTCCGTACAATCGCTTGATTTAAGTTAATAAACAGGATCTTGCTTACTCTCTTCTTCTATGTTGAACCATACTCCCGTGGAGAATCTGGGAGGGCAACTGCAGTGTAATGACAGCATCTGTTTACGGGCTGTATTCGGAGAGCCTGCTTCTCATACGTTCCTTAACGGTGAGTTGGGGTATTTTTTTATCCATCTTCCCGACCAATGCCGTTGTTTTGCCTGTCAGGCTTTCGCAGGGCTACATGGCAGGCGTAGGTGAACACGATGACCCCCGAAGATGTATTCTACATTTAAAAAATCGTTGTCGCTCGCTTGTTATCGATCGGCTATGTGAAAAACTGTGGAGCAAACATTCGAGCAACTCCGAGATATCATGGACTGAGACTACATAGGCGTGATCAAGAAAAAGCTCGATGTCTATTCGACCTCTGGTTCCCCTGGCTCCAACGCTTGCAGTGAAACGGCAAGCCCTCAAATAATCTTTCGTCCTATGTACCGTTAGTTTGCGCGTCCGGGGCTGAAGATCTTGATCATGACGACCTTCAACCTGGATTGTGCAACTGTAAGTTTGTTGACCACCCTAAGTCAGAAGAACTCGACTAGATGACCTCTTTACCTAGTGGCAGAAGACGCGTATGCATGCAGGGACGCGCGCGGAGAATAGATTTTGCAATAAATCCCTTCCAGCTCTACCCAGACTCTCTCTTCTGCTTTCATCTGTTTCAGCCCCTTTGCACGACCCCGTCCATGCGCGCGCTCGTCTTGGGCATCTCCGTCGCCATCACCGCTGCCTGTAGCTTCCTCGTCCGGGTCCACCCACTCGACACCCTCCTCGCTGTCCAACCACGTGTCCTCAGCCTTCCTCTCCCACGCCGCCCTAACACCACCAGCGAGCGGGACCACCACCCGAGATTTACACGCATCTCGCATACGCGGAGCTTCTCGCGTTCTCGTCCCCGTCCTCCTCTCAGGGTGGTGATGGCGCAGTAAAGGCCCGCGCCGAGGCGTTCGACATCGATGGCGTTGTGTGGGCGCGCTTTGTGCGCGAGGCGCAAGAGGATCAGATTATTAGGTATGGGTTTCCTTGATTGTTTTGGTCGCTTTCTGATCCATTTTATTTTTCAGTCGAGCAATCCTTTTCCATTGAATTATAGGAGCTTCCAGTACATACATTGTATTGGCAGTTTCTTAACTCTCCATCGCCAACTCGCACAGCATGCTCGTACAGCCATACACATACGCCGCCAAGATCTACACGGCGTGTGTCTGAGTTGTTGGCGCGTAGGATATACCTCCCGCGCGAGGTACACACACAAATGGCCGCCGAATCAAAGGTGGATTCGAAACATCCGTACATGCAGAGTAGCGTCAACTTTGAATCTACGCGTTTTGGGAACATAGATGTGTGCACATCAGAATCGTGAAACGGGCTGGGCACTACATTGGCGCAGCTAGCAAACCAGCAACTAGGCTCGACTAGATGCATTACGGCGAGGATAGCGTGGCAGTGTTCCTCCCGGCGTACTTGTATGTGGATTAAATACAACCATAATGCCTCTGAGTCAACAATGAGTGAGCAGGTGGACACAAATTGAGTTGGAAATACTCACCGAGTTGAACAGAAGGTCGTATAGATTCTAAATGAGAAGATATTCAAGTCAGCGAGGGTGCGAGAGTGCAAATCAGAGGGATGCTAAAAAAATGTGTGACTCACCGAACTCAAACTCCAGGAGAGGCTAGACTGAAATCAAAGAGGATCAGTTCTACAGATCATCACGAAGAACATATACATGCCGTCAGTGTAGTCGAGCTGCAAACTAAGTCCTTGGCTCGGATGTACCGGACCAACTCCGAGCGAGTCTGAATCATCCTGAACATGATCTGTCAGTTGAATTTGACTGTCGCACGATACTAACCAGATTATAAGGACTCAGTCATGAATGAAGGATGCACAGGACGCTGTAGCTGTAGATAATGAGTTATAGTTGAATGGGAGATATGGGTCGAACATGTTATATCCCGAGCCAAAAGGGGAAAGAGAGACCTCCGGGATCTCCGGATGTGGACGCAAGTCCGGAGCATCCGGAAGAAGACCGGAGGTTCTCCTGTCGGCTGTTCTCGCAACACCACAGCTCGGAAGGGTGAGCGAACTGTCTGACTATCGAGCCGAGACTAGACGGAGGAGGAATGGGAATAGGTGACTCCGGAGGCAACCACGTGACCCCGGACGGAGCCGGACAGGTACCGGAAGGGGTGCAGAGTGATCCGGAGGATCCCGGACGCAACCAGAGGGAAGCTGTTGGAAACGGACAGGCTCCATTGGAGCCCAACGCAATGTAACAGACTTTGCAGAAGCCGTACACATCCCGGATGGGACCCGAGTGATCGGACGCGGTCCGGAAGGAGGGCGTGGGAACCGGAGGTGATCTGTGACAGTGCGGGAGACTCGGAGGATGCCCGGAAGGGAACCGGAGAGGCACCCAATGAAGTAGAAGGAAGTCAGCCGGAACCGGAAAGGGCCTAAGCCAGGAACCGGACGACTGGAGCGAAGAATAACAAAGACAAACAAGATCCGGAGGTGTCGAGAAGACACCGGGATGAGGATGGAAGTAAAGGAAGACTCAGTCCATGAAGGAAGCCATGGAATAACGTTAATTTTCCAGATAGAGTACAGAATGTAATCTACTGGGATTATATAGATAAGTCCTCTATTGTAATACCCAAAATGGATAAGTCAGAAGACTCGGGGACGTAACAATAAGTAGTGTACCAAAAAGGGAATGCATGGGAAAGATTAGTAAGAGACAATAAGGAAGAAGACGGATAAAAGGGAAACACGTAGTAATGTAATATGACGCAAACCCGCTTGACAACGGACACAGGGACAACCGTGGGAAACGTCCGGAGGGCCAGAGGCACCGGAGGTACCGGAGGTCCGATCGGAACCGGAGGCGCAGCCACGGAGATGACGTGAGAGGATGGAAGGTGGTGAAGTGTTCGAACAGATGGCCACTGCAGGAAAGAGCCGGAGGATATAATATGATCCAAACCTGCATGCAGCGAACACATAGACAACCGTGGGAAGGTTCGGAGGGCCGGAGGTCGGGACCGGACCGGAGGCCCGAGAACATGTCAGGAGTGTCGGGGAGTGGTGGAATTGCTGACGGGAAGCCTGCATGAAAAGGCGGAAGGAAGCGAACCAAATGGCAGAGTGCTCCAGCGCGGGAAATAGCCGGAGGTGCCGGAGGTACCGGAGGCGTGGGAACATTCCTTGCAATACCTGGAAGCACACGGAGGTGCCCCGAAGAAGTGCGGAGGGGTGGAACGTTTCCAGGGAGTCCTTGGAAGAAGAACAGATGACAACAGAATCCATCGTGGGAAAGGGCCGGAGGGCCGGAGGCCGGAACGGACCCAGGTGGATGAACATGATGGAGCTGGTGAGATTCCGTGCAAGGAAGGTCCGGACCGGAGCAGGGTGGCTGTGTCGGAGAAGCCGGGACAAGTGGGTATTGCCGGGAATGCGGAAGGTGGAAAGGAGTGTAAGGACAATGCGGGGATAATAACCGATTGGTCAGGGAAGGCTGAATAAAGGATGAGCTTGGTAATCAATCTAAATGGGGATTGACCGGAGAGCTCCGAGAGGCCGGAGCAGTGAAATAAAAGGGGTTGAAAGTGCATGGATATAACAGAACATGAGTTGAGGCCAAAATCAAACGTGTGGGGACCTGTTCAAAACATAACACGATGCCGACCTGGGTGCTGAGATATCAAGAAGGTCGGTGAATGGAAGAGAGGGATGTAACTGAATAACTGACTTGTCGATGAGTCAAACTGGGTATCCCCTTGAAAAAAAAGGGCACATATTCGTGTTGAAGTGAGATATCGGCAAATAACCTCCTAGAAAGGATGAGCAAACGGACGTGTACAAATTAAGTTGGAAATACTCACCAAGTTCAAAAGAAGATCAAATGCATGCTAGATAGGAAGACAATCAAGTCAGTAAATATGCGAGGATGAGAGTAAGAGGAATTGTTGAAAAATGTGACTCACAACAAACTTACTAATCCGGCACGCTGGATAGGGAGGGGGCTGAAACCCAATCCGGGAAAAAAACGAAAGCGACGATGAGGGAGTATACGATAGACAACCTTGAGAGCATCGGATCTGTTGAGTAGAGAGAAATGATGCAGTCAAGTTCGAAGTTTAACGGGTTTACCTTTGTTTGGGCCATGAAGATCCGGTTAATGTACGGAGCGTTGCGATTTATCTGGAAGAAAAAGGGATATGTCAATTGAACCCGGGTCAAAATATAACGAGAAATGTGTGCGCATACCTTCAATGAACAGTATCATGCTCCGAACGAGCCCCTAATGCAGGTTGAGTCGAAAATCGTCAAGCAAGTCGGTCAGTCTAGGTGAAAAGTAAAGAAGAAATTGGATACCTGGATATATTTGAGCCCGTTGTGCAGGGCCCTAAACCTGTTCCAACTTGTGAATATAAGAATTTCGGTTCTGTGAAGACACTGAAAAGTTGATGTACGTTACTGGCAGGCCGCTTCGTCGATTATCGATGGCGTCACAGATCTGGGTTTTGAAAGCACTCAGTGCCGTGATCCAGGAAGAGCTAATACAGAGTTGAGCAGGTTAGTCTGGCACTGTCTGTGGATCAGTAAGTCGAAGTAAAGAGCGAGAGTCGACTCGGAGACAGAGCGAGTGATGCGACTGGTGATGACTCAGGAATCAAATATTTGTTTGGTTGAGCAAATAAATCGATTCTGGAGACTTCACGTTTGCCGAGAGCTCGAGGGCGCGCGGCTCTCTTGTGGATCTTGTTCTTTTATTTTTTATTGCTTTGTGCGTCGTCTACATGCGCCTTCCTCGCCCTCCTAGACGCGTCCGCCTTCCCGGTTCGTGGAGGGGCACGCA
>JARKIA010000563.1:0-47633 GCA_029289565.1 Mycena galericulata | reverse complement strand
ATCTGGTGTTTGAAGCATGCCTTACAGTTGGGTAGTTTCCTCGGATGCTAGTATCAAGCAGAGCCCTAAAGACCAGGGAGGACCTCTCCAGACAGGCTAAAAGTATTAATGAATCAATTGAGTCAACTGAACCTTCGGCCACTTCAGCCGCCCATCGGGCCTTGATCCGGGCTTGATTGCCGAGTTAGCTAGGCCAGTTCAGTATCTACAAGGCTGTATCTACACTTCCAGAGACTATAGATGACTTTCCATCGGTGGTACCTGCTCGTATATGGTCCTAATCTATATCCGGGGATAATTTTCTTTTGAGCCAACAAAAGTGTCGCGCTTCGACTCGGTCAATAAAAGTGTCGGAAGTCGAACAAAAGTGTCGCAAAATGGCCCTATTTCGCGACACATTTATTGACAATCTTCGAACTCATAGAAGTGTCGCAAGGTCGCAATTTTACCTACAAATGTGTCGCGAAATGCCAAAAACACCCAAAAAAGTGTCGCGATATTAAAAGTGCATTTGGACCGGCATACTAGGCAGTTCAACATACCCCAGGACCAGGGTGTCGCTGGGTCGGACAATGCCTCTCTCGGACGATCGCTGAGTACTATGAAGAGGGAACAGACCCGCGCCGTGTTGGACCATGCGCAGGGGTCCGGGTTCACGGACACGTTGATCCACACTGATAGCGGCTTCAGGTTGACCGCGGGCAGAGTGGTAGATGAGCTGCCGCCTGCTTATGCTGCGGAGTGAGGAGATAATATTTTGGGAATGCTGGGCGCGATGAAGATCATAGCCGGCTCAGTCGTTGGTGCATGGTTGGTGCAGCGTAGTGGGGACCGTTTCGTAAACGATTCAACTCACGTATAGACATTCTCCATGGATTCAAGCCTGTTGTGATGTGTACGCACCGTATGTAATCGCAGAAGGATATATAGTTTTGGGCATCGCGAGTCCCAATCCACTTATCGATTCAATAGCCGAGAGGTTATATCCTGGCACTACGACATGAAAACTCTTTATATCCCAATTCGCGCAATAAAGGGCAGCGCAGTGGTGCATTGCACGAAACCGAAGGATTCAAAATTCATGGTATACTTCCATTGCGCATCCTGAGGAATAGGACATTCGCGTTGCAGCGCCGTCACCATCTCAACAAAGACAGCTAACCCTGCATTCATTGATCTTGTTCCTACCAATCAATGTCCGATATCGTAAGGTTACTCTGGACGTGCAAAATTCTTGCGGCATGATTGAGCGAACACCCGCGTGGCCGAACCGGCAACGAAAGAAATGACAAAGATAGAAGGAGGATTATTTGGAGGAAATCACCGACAGTGAATAAACACAGTGGCGGTAGTCAAGAAAGAATAGTACAAAGAAGATCGCACGGAGCGGAGACGGTCTGTCGCGTAGGGAAGCCAGTGCCAAAGATCTTGAGATATATTCTTAGAGGAGCGGGGTAACGAGGAAGAATGTGAATCAGAACCGAGAGGGAATAAGCGGGGAGCGAGGTTGAAGAGAGACGCGGAGGCGCAAACCAGACGTGAGAGAGTTCATTTCGGACTCTGGAGCGCAGGTAAATGAAGTCGGCGGTCAGGAAACGCAGTCGCGGCGAGGAGGCAGGGACGTACACAGATCTTGAAAGAAGCACGCAGCGAGACGATATGTCACGGAGGGTGCAGGTATGCGAAGACAGAACGACGCGACAATAACTAATTTAAATTGGGCCTACTGGTTCTGAAGAAGAACGGCGCTATGTGAGTCGCCAAAAGAAAGTCGTAGAATAAGGCGACGGGTGAGTATGTAGGAACGCATAGAACTGCAATCGGCATGAGTTCCGCAACTAGCATGTGTCGAAGGAAGTCCGATAAAGCCGCGAGTCAGAGCCCCGCCGCCGGAATCAGGAACTTGGCCATTCATTTGAGCGAGCGGATACGAAATGCGAAGAGAAAAACACCGGGATCGACGGAGATCTGGGATCATCGTTAGAAAGAACGGAGGGGGAGATGCGGTTAGTGGAGCAAAGCGAGTCGTTTCCAAAGGAAGTAAGGAGGGAGAGAGGGTAGGTGGGCTGGCCGAGGACAGGAACACACCATGAAGGGGAGGGATCGCGACTTCGACACCCCACACACATGAATTGGTTGGTCGCTGCAGAGAAACAAGGATGAGCCAGGGCACACAGAGGGAGTGCGAGCAAGGAGGAGTACGACGGTGGTTCATGCGAGCGGATAGGGCCATGAACAACGGGCGCCGTGTTACGATCGCGAGCGGCAGCCAGGATTTGCGAAAATCCCGTTGGCGCCCGAGGGCACTGGAGGCGTGTACCTCGAAAGTGAGAGCCCTGGAGGGAACGATGAAGGGGGGAGAATGCGGGGAAAGAGGACAACGCGGAGCAGCGCATACCTGACAGACATCCAGTTCTGTGACTCCTCTCATCGCACCTAACTAACACATTCAAGCATCTGTTCCCTCGAATCATCGATCTGTATCGTGCGGAAGGTGGGAGCGACTGTTAGAGAAGCGGGGGCCACGAGCGGCCTGCGTTGAGATGGAGAATGTCGAGCCTGAGGCGGATGGGCCGGATGAGAAGCAGATGTGTGAGAGCAGAGATGGGGAGTCGGTCAGGAGAGACGATTAGTGAAGCCAAAGCGAAGTGCCGTAGTCAAGAGGGGAGTGGACTGGGCGATGAAGGAAGAAGGGCGTAAAGCGAGGACTGAAACAAGGACGAATGCAAATGCAGGCGTACCGATAAATGCTGCATTCTTAGCCCGAGGTACTCGAACAATGAACACCGGAGGTTGGCGCTTGAATCGGCCGTCCGCACGATGTGTCGTGAAGATCCGTTCGTTGAAGAGGTTTGTGACCAGTCGAGGTTTGGTGTAGGCGGAATAGATGGAGTTTCGCAGTCCTTTCAGGCTGTATAGTGCGGAGACTGCAACAGTCCATGGTTGGAGACGACGTATTGAATGCAAGCTTTGGCGTAGATTGGAATTAGGCAGGATGTGAAACCGTGAAACCGGGAAACGCGTACATGGGAGAAGAGAAAGAAGGTACCGATCTCGGCCCGCCATCCTTGTTTGGTGATGCGTCGGTGCATCGCCACAACCTTCTTCTCAGAACACCGCCATCTTGAGATTCCCAACGCCCACGACTGGGCTGACTAAAACTAGCTCGACTCTCGATTCTACTCACCATGGGAACTGGAACTCATTGGCGTGGAGCCAAGAACGAGACTAGGCGGATGACGGCGCCAAGACTCGCGGGACAGCAAACAAGTTTCCTCGTCCTGAACTCGGCTGCTTCAATCTGGATTCAGGCCCTCCTGCTGCGGCTAACCCGCCATTCTTATTTGCCGACCTTGGAATGTCCGCCTTTAACTTCTCAATTCTCCACGGCCGTCTCCATGCGAATCTCTCCCAAGCATTCCCTTCTTTCCGTGTCCAGTGTCCACGGCACAAGAATCCAGGCTGCTTCCATCCACGGCGCGGTCAATTCCACGAAGTGAATGAGCAGTTCGTTCAACAAGGCAGCACGGTGCGTGATTATGATATCTCTGCCTTCACTGGGCACTCATTCACCGTCAACGCCGACATCACTTTAAAGATTCCCGCCGCATCACTGAGTTTATTGGACGATGCGGTACCTCTTACATATATCTGTCAAGACCTCTCTAAACATGCAGATACTTCGCTATCGGTGCGCCTCCTTTTCATCTGCGTTGCTCCCACTGTTGATGACGTTCAAATATTCTCTTCCTCCTTACCTGTTTCGCCCCACACGATCCGCATCGAAAGCCTCTTCCTTCCAGAGTGTCACTCCCCCACTCCCGTTACCAGCGGATCGATGTGAACCCGACCTTGCTTGCACAGTGCGTGGGGTATAACCCAGAATCTCACACGCAGCAAACGCGCTCGCAACTCACACGAAGTTCTGTCTTGGACGTAATCCCTCTTCCCGCTCTACTGCGGCCCACACGCAAATCGAGCCACGTTCCACATGACCTTCCACCTGAACCAAACTCAACCGGTAACACCTTCTTTAGGCTCTCGACGATTTCCTGACAGCGGGCCATCTACCTGTTGTACGGATGTGGCGCTTTTTGTTCGTGCGTCGCTAGCTGCTTCTCGCCGAACATCCAGGACCATCACTATGTCCTGTTGCTCTTATGATCAGGTATGCCGTATGGATCGTCAGATCTTGAAACTGAGACTCTGGGAATTCCACAGGTCCAGCACACACACGCAAACTCAATCTCCGCTTTGACTGTGCGTCGAATTGCGTTAACGTAGAGTACTTATCACTCGGTCAATGTCAAGCTTCCAAGAACATTCTCCCGAAAGCCCTCTGTTCCACCCACGTATCCGGTCCCCATGAAATGGAGGAGGTGCGTGTCTAACATTCGGGGGGTGCCTTTTGTGATCATGAATTGACTTCGATACTACGGCTCTTCTCCAATACTCGCACCTGTGCATCGTCGTCTTTGAATCTAATCTTGCTTCTTCCCTATCTCAGGCAGATGAAGCCCATCATCGACTGCCGATTTTTCTTGCCATTAAGAAACATCGTACGATGTTATCAGGTGGCGGTTTGGGTGGGTTGGTTTCCAGAGGGGTGCGTGGTGCTCGTCAGCCCGTTAAGCCTCGGCAGCGGTTGACAGGCTCAAAACATTTCCGTCGCGGTACCTATCCGGGCTACCGTACTGCGGCTATGACTTAGCTTTTGGTCCCCAGATTTAACTTGAGATTATTCTCTTCATCCTCTGCATAAGTGCTCAAAGTTTCACACATGGCTATTTTTAAAATGTGCTACTGTAATGTGTATGAAGCGTCGATTTTTGAGGCCGAATGGCTGGGAAGACCTGAAGTTGATTGTAGACTAATAATCAGAATAATCATAGGCTGCTAACTCTTGAGTAAAGCCAGAATTATCTTCAGTCTGATCTGAGATGAAGCCTTGTGGAGGATCAGAGAAATCTGGGAGGTCTGTATCCACTGGTGCAGGTGGACTAGGAATAAAGGGGAGAACACCTGGGTTTTTTCTAGAAGCTGCAGGCAGGACATGGGAGACATGAGTGGCTGATCGAACACGATCTCGGTTGGGTTTGCGCTGTTCCCTAGTGGCAACAAGTGATTGCTGGGCCTTTCGGAGCCCTTGCCAGATCTTCTGGTGTGATTCCAGATGCTCTTTTAGCTTGTAGAAAATTGTCTTTCCATTAGCATGTGAGGACCACCAAGTTGCAAAGCGATCAAAATTTGGTTTGCCTTCAACAGAGAAAAATTCTCCCCCGGTTGACACAGCCATGTTGAAGAGATCAAATTCCTCTTGTGTATGAACTGGAGTCACAGCAAACTTTGTCTGCTGTGCTTGCGCAAGATATGCATAGATATTATCACGCTTAGCCCTCAGAGCAGACAGATGAAGGTGAGAAGGATAGACAGTAGATATATTCAGAGTGGCTTCATCAATGACTGCACCAAGGAAATCATTTTTGGCCCGAATATTGAGAGGAATTCCAGTTATTCCAAATTGTTCATGTGTAGTAGGAAAACTAAGTGGTGATGTGTCCTGAATCATCCGTTGAGTGGAGGTTGTTGGAGCTGTGCTCCATTCAACATCTGCTCGGAGGCGGAATATGTCATCATCTATCCAGGGATCATAGTGGCCATTATATTTGACATTATGTTTGTGTAAGGATCCACAGTCAACATTATGTCGATGTCGCCAATCAGCTGCGAGACTATCTGCCAGTTCTGATGATGCATTGAGAGATGCAAAGTTCCGACGCAATGGATTGTGAACAGCGCCTTCCACAGAATTTGTGCCTCTGATGCAGTGGAACAAATCCAAGTTGTTTTTATCAGTGCCTTCAACTGTATAAAGCGGAATGCCAACAGGATCAGAGACCCATCCTTTCAGTACGTCACTCAGAACCCCTTGGGATTTTTGACGTGTCTCATCACTGAAGAGTGGAAGCTTGGTGACACTACACTTTACATCCGCCCATGCATCAAAAAGCTCAGTGAGTATCTTGTGCAGAACATCTTTTTGGGGAATATAACGGTGCACTCGCCGCCAAACCCAGCCAGGTGATTTAGACCTTGCTTGGTCCCAAGTAATGTTTTTGGTTGCAAGTACAGCTTCCACTTTGGCTTTATCCCCAGCATCTGGGACCAGCATTGTATCACTGAAGGCCCTAGCAAAATGTTTGCGCAGAGTGTGTTTCCTGGAAATTGTCCTGCACACTTTGTCGATCTCATGAAAAATGTCTGCTAGAATTCGTGAGGGAACAGTTCCAACCATTTCCTGATAATATTGCCGTTCTGTGGCATCTTCCAAATTATTGATCCACTCCTGGCAGAAGTGTGCATCTTCTGACTCCTCGGAGTCAGATTCAGAGTTTTGTTTAGATTGAGGAATCTCTGTGCTTGATGGAGCAGGCATAGGACGCAAGCTAGGCTCTGTGAAAGAACTCTCAGGGGGTGGGAAAAACTCTGGAGTCCCAGGATTACGCTCTGGTTCTGTAATGCATGGAGTTGTTGATGTATTATTCCGAGTTCGCAAAGATGATATACTAACAACTGCTTCAAAAGTCTCCCGCTCATTTTGGACTTCAGAGAGCTTAGTTTTATGATATGGGATCACACAATCCGGAGCCAACACTTTGTCAACCCGAATTAGAGCTCGAGTCTTGGTAGTGGAGACCCAAATCTTAGATCCGTCAGAAGCACTGCGTTGAGGCCAGGCCTAGACCGGCAATCGTCTAGACCGTTGGATCTGCTGCCTATTTCGGGCTAACTCCGCCGAGATCCGCGTAGCGGCCTAGCCGGTGTCCGGGTAACCCATTTAGACACCGGACCCGTGTAGGTCGTTGGGTGCCGGCGTATATGGCTTGGGCAGGCCCCGTCTAATCCTGTCTACCTCGCGGGCTATCTAATACTACTATTCTCTTCACTCCTACTCTTACTCCTGGATAGACACGGTCACGTTGCCATAGACGCGGCTAGAAAACATCCCCGCGTGTTGCCCGCGTGCATCAAAACCGCTTCGCAAGCCATCAAGCGACTTCTCTCCATCCGGTCGTCCTACTGTCGCACTGTCGGAATATCCACTTCCCCGGAATAGCGGCGGAGCCACAAAATTCACGCAAGTCCATTTTTCGAAATTCTCAGAAGTCTTCGGTTTGATGGGCCTATATAACGGTGCGCGTTGGTACACAAGCTCTATACCCTTCTCTCTTCCTTTCCCCCACATCAACTCCGCTATCCTCTCTGGGAGTAATCTAAGGTATGTCCTCTCAACCCTTTCTCGCAAGTATCTAGCTCATCCTCCTTTGCACACAGTTCCCTTCCTAATGTGCGCAATGAAGCTACTCGGCCCTCAGTCGTCGTCCCTGTTCCTTCGGCTGCCCTCATGGACCTTTCAGAACCACTAGATTGTCCCAAGCACTAGCGTGCGCAGTGGTTATTGCCCTACCTGAATGTCTTTGATACCATTACACGTTGATTACACGTACTACACGGCCCTGACTCGGAGCATCCTTAGCCTAGATCTTCTCCCGGTTGTCTGACAACAGTGGCACAATGCTCGCGTATTGATTATTCACACCAGGGACATTCACATATCATACAAGGGTGTTGATTAGCCAAAGAGTGCAGTATTTGCTTCAAAACCCGATGAGAGGAATCAGAGGATCGTCAAAATAGCTGTACGTGATGTAGTAGACCGGTCTAGACGGACGTGACATCACGTCACAGCGTGATTTAGACGATCGCTGCCGTCTAAATCCGTCTAGGGCCATAGACGGATTTCCCGTCTAGGCTATGGCTCAACGCAGTGAAGTCTGTAAGAATGCTGGCTGTTCAATGATTGTTCCATGTTTGATTTCATGGTTTCGCACATATAGACTGACAGGTTGACCAACGGGGGTTACAGATGAAAGAGGCTGTCCATCTGTATGCATTTTTCGGAGTTCTTTCAACAGGACAAGCTGCACATGTGCATCGAGAGCGGCATAACTACGCTGTTCATCTGAGTATTTTGGAGTGCTCCAAGATGAAACACGGAGATCCTTTGAAAGAGAAAACCCTAAGACTGCAGCCACAATAGATGCTAGTGATGCAGTTGCTGTAGGAACAGTTTTCTTTTGAGCTGCAAGCTGCCCAATGTCAAGAGTTCCAGCAAAATTCTTCTTTCGTTTGCGCGGCAATTTGAAATCTGGAAAGTCTCGAGCCAGCTTCTGAAAATCAGCAGCTATATGACGGCCAACTTTGAGAAACTGCTTGGATGCGAGGAGAGTAAGAAGTGATCCAGGAAGTTTTTTGAGAGTGTAAACATAGAGAAGGTAGACCTCATCAGCGATTGCAATCTGGATAAGTGCAGTCCTTTGAGGTCCTGAGGCACCAATGCCAGTAGTGAACTCCCATTCCATGTCAAAGCCCACATCAATAACCAGATCATCATCGTCCTCTTCTCTGATGAGACCAAGGATACCAGTGCATGCAACATCAATTTCAGATGCATTCAGACATAGATGACTGTGAATCTCATTGGAAAGGCCAAGCTTGGGCAAACCAGGAAATTCAGTGGTTTCAACAGGTGTGATACCTGCAGCTAATGATGGAATGTACTGCATAAAAGTTGCTGCATCACTCGCAACATTGTCAGTGAATCCAATCACTGGTTGCGGAAGCCCACGTGCAGTCAATGATTTGACAATTCCCTCTAGCGCTGCATGGAGATGAGCAAGACTCTTTGTTGGGACAAAGGCTTGGAATCGAACTTGTTCGAATTCATTCACAATAGTGTCAAATATAATGGCCACTATGATCCCTGGATAGATGATGACATATTCCACCTCCGAGCAGATGTTGAATGGAGCACAGCTCCAACAACTTCCACTCAACGGGTGATTCAGGACACATCACCACTTAGTTTTCCTACTACACATGAACAATTTGGAATAACTGGAATTCCTCTCAATATTCGGGCCAAAAATGATTTCCTTGGTGCAGTCATTGATGAAGCCACTCTGAATATATCTACTGTCTATCCTTCTCACCTTCATCTGTCTGCTCTGAGGGCTAAGCGTGATAATATCTATGCATATCTTGCGCAAGCACAGCAGACAAAGTTTGCTGTGACTCCAGTTCATACACAAGAGGAATTTGATCTCTTCAACATGGCTGTGTCAACCGGGGGAGAATTTTTCTCTGTTGAAGGCAAACCAAATTTTGATCGCTTTGCAACTTGGTGGTCCTCACATGCTAATGGAAAGACAATTTTCTACAAGCTAAAAGAGCATCTGGAATCACACCAGAAGATCTGGCAAGGGCTCCGAAAGGCCCAGCAATCACTTGTTGCCACTAGGGAACAGCGCAAACCCAACCGAGATCGTGTTCGATCAGTCACTCATGTCTCCCATGTCCTGCCTGCAGCTTCTAGAAAAAACCCAGGTGTTCTCCCCTTTATTCCTAGTCCACCTGCACCAGTGGATACAGACCTCCCAGATTTCTCTGATCCTCCACAAGGCTTCATCTCAGATCAGACTGAAGATAATTCTGGCTTTACTCAAGAGTTAGCAGCCTATGATTATTCTGATATTATGCCAGCTGCATCAACTAGCCAGCAGATTCAGTCTGTGGGCTCTATGCATGCATATGCTCCAGAATTTCCTCCCATGCAGTGGAACTTTCCACCATATTGGAATCTACCACCACAGTGGAATCCACCACCACAGTGGGAGGCCCCAGTGCAGGCGCCCCTTCAGACTAATGCAGTAGCTGGGCCAAGCTTTATAACCTATCAGATTCCCCAAGAAAAGCCAAAAAGGAAAAGAAAGTGTGGTGTCTGTATAGCAGCAGGAAGACCTGGGTTTGATTGCCCTGGAGAGTCCAACCGCAAAAGATGCAAGTTTACAACTGTAAGTTCATTATTTCTGATTTCTTGGTCCTCTAAACTGACCTGAAGGCAGTGAACCATGCAAATTAAGTAACAGCACAAGATTCTGATTTTATCCTTACCTGCAGAGCAGAAATCTTTCCCACAAAGGACCTGGGACACTAGAAGGAAATCTGATGAGACAGTTCTAACCGAAATTGCGCTGGCTTTCCAACAAACAAGGTCCCGTGAAAATCCGGTTTGAAATGGCTCCAAACAGGGCAATTTACTGATTTGATGCGAAACTCGGCACATCAAGCCACCATTAAATTGCATATGTTTGCCCTGGATTGCAGAGCAGAAATCTTTCCCGCAAAGGACCTGGGACACTAGAAGGAAATCTAAAGAGACAGTTCTAACCGAAATTGCGCTGGCTTTCCGACTAACAAGGTCCCGTGAAAATCCGCTTTGAAATGGCTCCAAACAGGGCAATTTACTGATTTGATGCAAAACTCGGCACATCAAGCCACCATTAAATTGCATATGTTTGCCCTGGATTGCAGAGCAGAAATCTTTCCCGCAAAGGACCTGGGACACTAGAAGGAAATCTGAAGAGACAGTTCTAACCGAAATTGCGCTGGCTTTCCAACAAACAAGGTCCCATGAAAATCCGCTTTGAAATGGCTCCAAACAGGGCAATTTACTGATTTGATGCGAAACTCGGCACACCAAGCCGTCATTAAATTGCATTTTTGGGTGCACAGCCCGAAACTAGGCACACCAGCTGGGGGTGTTTTCGGGTCATTCCATTCTTAGTGGAGCAGGATTCTATCCTGTTGAAATATGGTCTCTTTTTATTTATTCTTCCGTACTTACTTACCGTATCCAACTCGCGATCCTCGTGTCGATCCGTCACACTTCCTTACAGCTCTTTGCAGAACTTAGGGCGCGGCGTGTTTTTTTTTTTTTTTGGTAAGTTTTAACGAGAACAGCGATTGCGGGATCAATTCTCAACCGTTCGCCATGGAAATAGGATCATTCGATTTGCACGGAAAGGGCGGAGGGCCTCGTTTATTAGGTTTTTTTATGGGCACGGAAAATTTCCTTTTTGGGATAGATTCCCGTGTTTTTCAATGGTTGAGGGGAGAACACGTCCCATGGGACCTATTTTGCTCTGATTGACCTAGATTTTTATTATGGTGGATTTGAACATATTCCAGAGGGCCTCAAATACTGGTATTTTGAATGTGATCAATACTTCAAATATACAGTCCACAGATAAATTCCTTTCATATTGCTGATCTCAAAGTGTATGGTGGATTCGAACCAGCATTCACATTCACTATCCCGGTATTTCAGGCCTTCCGTAATATGTCCAGGTCCACCATAATAAAAATCTAGGTCAATCGAAGCAAAATAGGTCCCATGGGACGTGTTCTCTGCTCAACCACTAAAAAACAGGAATCTATCCCAAAAAGGAAATTTTCGGTGCCCATGAAAAATCCTAGGAGGCGAGGCCCTCCGCCCCTTCCATGTGAATCGAATGATTCCATTTCCAGGGCAAACGGTTCAGAATTGATCCCGCAATCGCTGTTCTCGTGAAAATTTACAAAAAAAACATGCCGCGCCCTAAGTTCTGCAAAGAGCTGTAATTCTATCCATCAGGCCGTGATTAAACAAGAATTGAGCTCATGGACTTGGCAATACAGCCGTTTTCACATGCCCTAGAAAAGTGTGACTTGATATGGAGAGCTAATTCCATGCCGTAAATTGACAAATGATACCCAGCACTATTCTGAGCAGCCCTGTCTCTTTGAAATTGTCTGTGCTGCCCTGCTCGTTAAACCAGAGGTCACAGAACTCTCCATATCGAGTGTGGCAGTGCCAGAGTCACGGGCCAAATCAAAAGTGCGATATTCTCGCTCGCGGGGAGTCCACAGCAACAATTTGAACCCTGGCTGCAATATTCTTGCTCGCTGGGGATCCACAATTAAAGTTTTAAAACTTAGATTCATCAAGTGTTTGCTTATCCCTGCCAAATACAGCCGTTTCACACACCCCAGAAAAGCATGACTTGATATGGAGAGCTAATTGCATGCCGTTGATAAGGCGTGTATCTTTACACACCTGAATTCTTCGTTTTTACACTAGTACACGCAGATGGCTGTATACATGAAGTAAGACTAGAGGATGCTAGTTTAATCCCAGAACGGAGCATTAAGCCATTGAAGCGTTGCAAACTAGCATAACTATCAAGGCTCAGACAGTATTAACGGTACCTTCGCAAATGGGGCCTGCAATAGTGACTGAGTAATATCAGCTAGCCATAGGAATATCCCGGCAAGTTATATGTCAAAGATGTAACAAGCTCGGATTCAATATGGGCGCCAGGCGATCAAGGGACATTGGAAGGAATCAAAGAGCATCAGACTATTGAAATGTGTCACAAAGAAATGAAGTAAACTAGATGGGTCCATTAGAAATATGCCTACCGAGATGAATTGGGGTCAGAAAGCCGACCCTGAAGTATCACGTGATCATGTTGAATCACGTTCAAAGAAAGAGGCGAGTTGGCGCCAAGGGCACTAACTACAAACACAAAAGACGGATGACACCTTGAAGGGTCCAGGCAGGGCCTAAAGGCTTAGGGTCTAGGCAAGGAAAGCCTTCCGGGGATTCTCTCAGGCCATCAACAAGGTTGAGTAGCCAATTAATCCCAATGAGCGTGGTTCAACACAAATGTGTCCATGCTCTTCAGTCAGCAAGAAACATTAGCCAATAGGATGGCCAGGGAATCAAGAGGACACGGATAGGTACCCGTAAATATTCACATCAGTTGTAGGGTTAGTAGGTATACTATAAAGGCAGCATGTAATGTAGTAGTTAGGCAGTGAAATACTCCCCCAGTTGTTGGCACCCAGCTCTTAGTAGCTTTAAGTTTCATTTTGTTAAGACCGAGCCTAATCAGCCGCTCTTGCAATCTGTACTTACCCCACCGAGAATTCAATAAGCTCTTGTATTAGAGTCTTAGTTGTCTTCAACCCAACCAGCCATTAAAAACTATCAACTTGGGGTTGACTTTATTATACACTCGGTGACCTTAAACCAGTCCCACACATTGTTTAGAAGACACGAGTAATCTAATTGAGGTGCTTAACGCCACATTTGACTATTTGAGTTAAGAAGTATCGAGTTGGCGCCAGTTTGAGATTGAAGGTCGATACGCCTGACCTACATCCCCGAACACACACACGTTAGTATTGGAGTTGTTAGTTGTTAGATTTGGTATTGGATTTAGTGGGACTTCGTTTCACTCAGTCTAGTATTAGATTTCACGGCTGCACGCCACTGCACCGTTTCACCGTAAATTGACAGATGATGGGATACATGGAGATTTACAGCCCATGAGAGGACTCATACTGAGAGTGACTCCGACTCTTCATTACCGGAAGGCATCCCGATTCCTGCCAGGTCTACTCGCGCGCGTTGCACAAAATAAACCGAGAATGGTACGCGAACCGCACTCAAAACGATAACGAACGTAAAACGGCCGCGACGAGTCCCGCCCCGCTACTAAGTGTAGTTGAAACGGCGCAGGAATGTGGACGCCAATACAAGCCCAGGGAGCGAGGGAAAAAGTCATAATTCAATTGTTAATTTGCTGACGTGCACAATCAATGCATTTCAATTCTCCTGGCTGAAATCCGGGTCCGAATGGTGCTCTTCTCCCGAATCTGGATAGCCCTATCCACCCTCCTCCTCCTCGCAGACGTCGTTCTTTTCTTCTACACCGTCTTGCTGATCACTTTCGAGTTCCCTGTCATCGTCACTGTTCTCTTCACCATTCCCTTCTTCATTTTCCTGTTGGATTCCCGGCAGTTTCGTATAAAATGTAGTTCGCCAATGTGAACCCTGCTCGGCCTCGCTATCATGACCTACATACCCTGCATGGCTCAGATGGACGCACCAAAAATGAAGCCGAAGTAGAGGACTGAATCGCGTGCTAAAATGCGCATGCTAGAGGGTCCAATTTAGTTTGAGGTCAGTGAACAATGAGTAACTTACGTGGTGGTGGTCCGTGTCGTTACTTTTCAGTCACTGGTGGTCATTGATTGTCATTACTATCCGTTCTAGACTCGAACCAGTCCCAGAGGCGCGAAAGATCAAAGACAGTCGTTTGATCAAGTGCACCGGAGGGACTGGTAGTTAATCACCGGTGACCCATAGACACGGAGATTGCCGAGACTGATTAAATGTCTTAGCCAAAATTTCCGCTTCGTCCATGTACAAGTATTTTTTATCGAAAATCTGAAGAGACAGTTTTGTACTCATTGAAATTCCAAGACTTCGGACGTGCTTGGAATCTTTTTAACTGTACGATTGATGTAACTACAGTAATTTCTTTGCGAGCAGAAAACCACGTGATCTAGAGGCCGCGACGATTTGGAAAGGCTTCATCAACGCAAATGGGGGGGGATTTTGGATAGAAATAAATACAAGAGGTATGGGCTAGTACTCTCTGAGCTTTGTGGCTGAAATAAAAGTTGTATGTGGTGATTTCACTGCGAATAGTCCTGTGTGCTTGGAGCAGCTTTTGTACACTTTCAAAGCATTACCGTGAGGCTTCCTGTAAAAAAAGCTGCATTCAACAATGTATAATACACGAATAATGGATTTTGGAATGTATCTGGGGCCCCATGGGAGTAATTGCCGCACGATAAGTGGGAAGTGCGATTTAGCCCCTATTTTGACTTGCACACAAGATCAGTCTATATAAAAGTGAGATCTTTTGCCATTGAAAATCGGAAGTCGTCCGAAGTCTTCGAATTTCAAGGAGTACAAAACTGTCTACTCAGATTTTCCATACAAAATACTTTTGCAGGACGCTATCGAAAATTTCGCTAAGACATTTAATCATTCTCGGCTAACTGTGTGTCTATGAGTCACCGGTGATTCGGCTCCAGTCGTTATTGGAACGTGCTATTGATCGACTGTCATCAATAGTGAAAATAACGACTGGCTCGAGTCTATATCCGTTCGGGCCGATCAGTCATGACCCAATCTTGGTGATCTTGGTGGGCCGTCGTGCGGCCTTCAAGTATAGGGGAGAAGTCTTAATATGGGGATCAATCTATTATTACAAGGGCAGCAATCAGTGCAGCAATGAAAGCATTGCAACAGAGTCTGAGGAGGTGTGTCGAACGCAGACTGACGTAGGCAGGCTTGGCTGATGCTAAGTCGACGGATGTCGACAGACCGTCGGCCGAGGTAGGTACAGATTTGCCGACATGATGTCGGCAGACTTTGTCGACTAGGGTCGGCCGACGTCCACCGACGTCAGCCCAGGTAAACAGACTTTGCCTACCGGATCACGGAATGCAGTGCGAGCTCACACCTAGAAAGGCTCCAATTTAACCCATACAACATACCACACGATGCCTCGGTCCGTTGTGTTGAATAAAATATTTCATATCCTTGACCGCCTTATACTTCATTCGGCAGAGCATCCTGATGCACAAGGAGAACTGTACTCAGGTGGATTATAATTTTGTATGGACATCTGGGTACATTCATGTACCCCCGGGCGCATTGAAACCGATCTGAGAAGGAATTTCCTGACAGCGGATCTAAAACAGTTTTTAAAAAGAAGAAAATTGGGTAGGTAGGTAAGTAGGTAGGTATCATTTCACGCACGGCCCGAATTACGAACGCGTGTTCCAGGGATTTTGCCGGTGTACAAAGCAAGGATAATTAAATCAGCTTCCACCTGCCAACCGACCCAAAAGGTCCCGAGACGCTGGCGGTCCACATGTTGCAGGAACTTGGGGTGTCGAAGGTTAAGGTTGGTTTCGTTCTTTTGAACTCATCAGGTGGGCCACACAGCCCACAACCAACCGATAATGGCACCGATATCAGGCAGACAATTTGGCAGATTGTTCCCCGTGATAACGGCCGATAGGGGCAAGACAACTGGCCAGGTTGTCCTGCCTACCATCAGGGGCAAGCGTTGTCGACTGGCCAGAAAGAGATTGCGACTGGCCAGGCCACAGCTCAATCTGATCCCCCAGAACCCAAACCAAGGTCGCAACTTGCCAGCTTGCGACCTTGATCCCCCAGAACCCAAACAGAAGTCGCAACTTGCCAGATTGCAACCTTGATCCCCCAGAACCCAAACAGAGGTTGCAAGTTGCCAGGCTGCGACCTCAATCCCCCAGAACCCAAACAGAAGTCGCAACATGCCGGATTGCGACTTTTATCCCCCAGAACCCAAATTGCCCCTGGAAAATTAGAAGACACCCGGCCTTGGCTTCTCTCGGAGAATTTCGACAAGAGAGAAAACCCACGGCTAATCCCAATTCACGGTGCATTATGTATGAACAGTATGAAAGCGGCTGATCAGACCTCAGTCAGGGACTGCCATGTGGCTTTGTGATTGAACAATATAACAGGGGGCCAAGCGGACGAAAACGAAGGGGGTAAAGAAAAACAAAGCTCAAAAGTGGGGGGGGGTTGTCGATATCGAGACCGATGGGGTATTGCTTTTTCTGTGAGGAGTCAGTCAGCTGAATGTCGCTGGCTTGAAAGAGAGAGTGTGTGTGCTTAGCGGTTCAGCGATCTCACTGTGTACCTGCTGGATTGTATCATTATCTTCAGGAGTCAGGGGGGGTTAGAAAACGCACAATGCGGGAATCTTCAGTAGCAGAGTGCAGTCGGGTGGCAGAGGCCAAATGGGCCTTGCACAGGATGGAGCAGCAGAGGCCAAATGGGCGTGCACAGGATGGAGCGGCAGAGGCCAAATGGGCTTGCACAGGATGGGGCGGCAGAGGCCAAATGGGCTTGCACAGGATGGAGCGGTAGAGGCCAAATGGGCTTGTAGAGAATGGAGCGGCAGAGGCCAAATGGGCTTGCACAGAATGGCACAGAAATCACAGCACGAGATACTGAATTGTCCTCCAAAACCGAGCCTTTATATACGTTTTCGGACAGTCATTTTCCGGCCCCCCTGCGGGTTTCGGACATATTGGTCCCGTTGTTTGGGAGGGATCAATATTCCGGGCTTCCTGTGCCGGGCCCCACAATTGACTCGACACTTATATTTCCAGGGCCCGAAGATTGTACATAGTTTGTCAAACTCAGGTCACAATGCACTTGTACGCTGTGTACCAGTGCGACCCGTGCGATCCGTGTGCCGCGACGCCTGCCACCCCCGCGCGCGGGGCATCTTGCCTCTGTGGGGAGCGACTCGCCTGGACCTTAATAAAACTGGATCCCGGACAGCCTAAAATTACGCAAACCTGCCGGTTTTTCCAAAGCTCAAATCATCAGCAAAGGCAGATTCAAAACTGGCTGCAAATGAACTCATGCGATGAAATTCCCGCTATGTATATAGTGGGTTTTTGGGGGGTTTTCAAAAAGTGATTTCGTTGGCGTTTCATACGATTCCTTATATAGTGCGCAAAACCTATACTTGGAAATTTACTCCGAGCTCGGCACGTCACCATCATCCCTTGATTGATCCTCCTCCACGTCACTTGCTTGCATATACTATACTACCCCCTCTTTCTTTGGAGTCTTTACCCTCGCACATTGCTCGACCCACCCTAGCCTCCTCAAAGTCTACAACAGTTGCTTTCAAGAAAACATGTCCATTTACATCAACGGTTTCCTCGCACCATCTGCTGCTTACTCTGGCTCTCCTCTTTCAGCTTCCTTTGCGGCGCGCCTACCCCCTGTCGCAAACTCTCAGTTTGTTGTCACCGTGAATACTGGTTCTCACGGACTCCGCTCTATGCTCTTGACCTGCCATGATGTATCCTCCAATGAATCTCACTCCGTCGTTCTCGGGGAGGACTGGGCCGGCTACTTGCGATACAGCCTTGCTCGGGTCTCCCTCCTGAATCCTCTGGTGCCATGTCAGAGGGGAAGCATCTGTCTCCCCGTAACATTCATCTTAGAACGTTCGACATATTGCGCGTCCCTCTATCGTCCGACTGTATCCTTGGTCACGACTTCTTTCCGTGTGGGGATCGAATTCACTTGAAACAAGCAAGCGGAGGTTCCGGCAAATACATTCTGACGGCTCCACTGCTTTCGAACCCGTCCTGGTTGATTCGGTAAGGTCCATCAGCCAACAGGTAAGCTCTTTTGTCCGATTCCCTCTTTAAACTCCCTGTTTTAAAGAACCTTATTTGGTCCAGGGGGCGGGTTTCGGCGCCCACGTCGAGCTGGAGTTTCCGTAATCCTTCTAATGAGACGGATGTCTCTCATTGGGATCAAATTACGACTCTCCCAGCAGTGCTAGATGCTGATACTCATTCTGACGCCCGTGTATGATTTTGATTCCCCCCCCCCCCCCCGCATATATGTGGCTGACTTGTCGCAGGATACCTCCTTCTATTCAGTTTTCCCGTGGTGTCCCAGTACGTGTGAGGAGCCTTCGAATGAAGGCGCTTGAATCAACCTCAAGTCTGCCCAAGCGGTCAGGTATAATGCCGCATATTGTAATGCAACACAATGCTAATTTTTCCACAGACTGGATCTACGCCTCATACCCATGATGAGGCACCGAGCTCGCGTGATCTGCTCGTGTACCACAATAACCAAGTCCCCCCGTTCTCAGTGGGAGATGTACTGGTTGGTGCGAGCTCACATGTCGTGACTTCCCTCGTGTTTCTGCCGTTAGTCGTTGCTCGACCGCCAGGGTGCGTTTTATTCAATTTGCTGGCTTCGTACTCCGACTGAAATGACTAATATATGCTGCACACAGTTCTCATCCGCCTCTTTGCGCACCCTCTTATCCAATAACGGTGGCTACTACGATGCACCGAGCTTGTGCGATCATCTTGCGGACCATTTTCCTAGCCACCAAGACCCCCCGATTTCGGTGGGAGACGCATCATAATTTGCTATTGCGGTATCCTATCTCTCTCTATTTGCGGTCATCTCCCGATGGCGAGGATACTGGCGAGTTTTCATTGATGTCATTTCGTTGCTTTTGTGATTTGACAGACCTTGACAGACACTGTGAAGGTTTACTTTCAGCTATTGTTTTTCGACATCCTGTCTATGCCCTACTACTTACTGCTATGTATTTCCTCTAACTACTTTATGTTGTGAACCTGAATCGTTTGCCTTGATCTAACCATGACGTACGATGGCGTTCCATAGCGGGCTCTGCCGCGCAGCGGGCTACATCGGTTATTTGCTGGTCTCCGCGGGTCTCGGCAAATACCCCGGCACGGTTTGAACTTGCGGTGCAAATTGCACCTGACGCGGCTCGGGTGGATCTGGACTCCTTCGGGCCTGGGGCGCTGCACTCTATTTACCATTCCTTCGGGAAGAAATACACGACCGCTTTCAGTGGACTGGTGGACACTGGGGATTTTAACCTGGGAGGAGAGAACTCTGCCCGCACACCAGCATGCATATCCTGCTGGTGGTCAGATCCCACAGCACAAGCAGAGGTCTCCTCAGAATGAGCGGTTGACTTGACGCACTCTCCGGTGCTGCGGCCCTCACAAACGATTCGATGTGTCTATGAGCAAAATGTCTTTGACTGTTATGTCTTCTTTCTCCATTGTACTAGCAGGGTGCTCTGTGGTAATACCATCAGAGAATTTTCGTTTCTCGTTTGATAACAAGAGCGCGCGCCTCGGTTGAATTTGAAGACTTGAATAATCCAGCGACCAATAAATAAGTCACTGCAGAATTTAGTGCAGGTCGCGGCAAGTGGTTCCAGGGCGCCGAAGTGGGTAAGAGATTACGATGACAAACTGATTATTGAAATAAATAGTGTGCACTTCACTTCCTGCGTTAAAGCACCAACGAGGAGTCCAGCCCCCAAGACGAAGTACGAGAAATGCATCGTGCTGGAGCCGATTGGAACGACTCTTTACGTATCTGCGCGGAAGCCGGACTATATATTCTCTGTGGCGGTGAACTGAACGATTCTGGTTATTTCCTGCTTAACAGATTTCTCTCGGATGCAGTACTGAGCTTTCCAGCTGTCCATCAGTGCAGTGCAAGAGATCAAAGAGGTTGTCGCAGCGAAAGAAAATACAAGGAGCGGACGGATTGACTACCTTTCTGTTGTTTGGTCTGATCAAATGGAAACACATTCCATACATAGCAAATCAATTCAAATTAATCGTTCGTCGACGAGGAGGCATTTCGCTGAAGAACTTGCTAATAACTTTAACGAAATGCCTCCTCGTCGACGCGTGCTCTGACTCCAAGAACGCGTCTTTGCCCAAAATTATACCTCAGATGTCCACTGCTGAGAGATATCTTGCTGCCGAGAATTATACAGTCAACATCACTTCACAACACTCCTTCAGATGTTTATCAGGGAAGTTCATCATTCATTACATTGGCCCAACTTTCGCAGTACTCTCGCTGGGTCGAACACGTCGACCAGCTTGCATTGAAGCGCGGTGCACCGTGGCGAGGACATCATCGTGGCATGGGGGCACAAATACCATGGCGGAGTAATGATACGTTTCCGGATTTGTGCAGTAGTACCCGTGTAAGCGGAGTTTCAAATAAGTTACATTCTCCACGCGTGGTAAAAACTTATTGAGAGGTAGACTTAGAGGAGGGAATGTTCACAGAAGAACTTGTTTAATTCACCGTCGTATTACATAGGGCTGGACACCGTAACCGCATTACGGCCATACACCAAGCCGTAAATACGGTTACCGTAACAGTCCCGTACGAGCTAGGTTGGGTACGATGTACGGTACGGCAGTGTACGGCCCACCTGCCGTACAAAGCCGTACCGTCACAACCGTATACGGCCGTCATCAGACTTTCGACAGATTTCTTGATTGCACTTGATTGGCCTTGAATATCCTTGAATCGGCCCAAAAAGTGCTCAAGAGACAAGTGGTCCGGCCACGTCGGACTTCCCACAAGTAGAAAAAAAAAAATTTTCTTTGGGGAGCACGGTCAGTTCCCCGCCCTCTTGCCAGAAATTTCTAGTTCATTTTTTCGATTCAAGTGATTCAAGCTATTCAAGTCCATTCAAGTGCCAAGAAATTTGTCGAAAGGCTGATGGTATACGGCTCCTGGCGGCTATCATCGGCAATCAATGGCTGACCGGGTGATATAGAGCCCGACGTGCCCGCATCAGCCGAGGGCTCACATTGGACTCTCATCAGCTCTCATCAGGGCGCATATGGTGGCCGGGTCGTCCCCGGCTTGTCCTCGGCTGGGTTCCGATGAGCCGACGACAAACTTTGATAACATGGAAAGTGGCTGGCAAACAATTGTGTTAAATCCAATTATAGAATTGGCCACATTCTATCAGATCTTACCCGAGGGCTGCCTCACGATGCGTCCACAAAGTTTGGGAGTTCGAAATAACGGGTAACGAATAACGGCCGAGCGCTCGGCATTGAATCGGAGAGCCACGTGATGCTCCTTTGTCCGCATTCCACTCCGTTCCACTTCGCGCCTCTGTCGCCAGCGTATGGCGCTCGGGGGTAGTGAACTTTACCTGTAGCAAAACGCATCACAAATGTCAATTTTTGGATTTTATTTATCCCCGGCCAGCCATTTTGTACCTTGTTATGGAATGAACAGCACGTACATTTCTCGGCTGCATATACCTGAAATCGGTCCAAGAATTCCTCACATTAAGACACTATAGCTCATTTGAAAATTTGTCGGCTGGAGGAAGACCGAACGGTCAGGGCTGAGTCTCACCTCAAAGAAATTAATTATACACCGGCAGTCAGAGTTTCTGGACGCGTAGATCGTCGTGTATGCATGGTTCAAATGATGATGGTCCACCTCCAGTACCTGAATTCTCCTTGGACGCGTCGAAGGGGGCTTAAATAAGGCTTGAACGGTGACTTGACAATTGTTTGGTTCGGCATTTGTAGCCTTCCGATCAAATTCGATCAATATCCGTCATCATGCCAAGATGATTTTGTTCAAAAAATGCATAAATATGACCCAAAACCTCATGCATTATGCATTGAGAGGATTATTCAATACTTCAAATATACAGTTCATAGATACATTCCTTTCATATTGTTGATCCGAAAGTGTATGGTAGATTCGAACCAGTGTTCACATTCACTATCCCGGTATTTCAGGCCCTCCGGAATATGTCGAAGTCCACCATAATAAAAATCTAGGTCAATCAGAGCAAAATAGGTCCCATGGGACGTGTTCTCCACTCAACCACTGAAAAACACGGGAATCTATCCCAAAAAGGAGATTTTCGGTGCCCATAAAAAAACCTAGGATCAAATCAGTAAATTGCTCGGTTTGGAGCCATTTCAAAGCGGATTTTCATGGGACCTTGTTTGTTGGATAGCCAGCGCAATTTTGGTTAGAACTGTCTCTTTAGATTTCTTTCTAGTGCCCCAGGTCCTTTCCGGAAAAGCTTGTGCTCTGCATTCCAGTGCAAACAAATGTAATTTAATGGTGGCTTGGTGTGCCTAGTTTCAGGCTGTGAATATTTTCCCGGCAGCCACCCAACAAAGGCAAACAACTAGGTAGTTGGCCACCCAGCCAAATACACCATGGGTGTGTACTCCGGCGGCCGTATGGCCCAGGAATATTTGGTATGGGATGTATTCAGTATTACATGTAGTCTGAGGCCACATACATGCTACGAGATGGGTAGAAAACGTAGCTCGGATGGGATCGGGATGGCGGGAATTAGCATCCCCAAGGATATAGTGTTGGGAGACTCAGCGGGCAGCTTGTTTGATTCATGCTGGACTGTCCTCGATTATCCTGTGGGTCCAATTTTACTTGACCCCAGGTCGCTGACAAAACGGTGGTACATTGGATATGTCATTCAGTAATATCTTTGATCTTGTGCCGCTCCGGCAATGGCAAACAGACTTAAGATCCTTCCTCGGACGAGGGTTGCCCATCATTGCTTGCACAATTCCTGCAATGCTTGCCAAGGCGGCAAACAAATACCGCAATGTTCAGCAGGCTCTGGACTTCTCCTCTGGAACTCCTTCGGGCCCTGGCTCTACTTGGACGGTCCCCTCCGCCGCAAACAACTGATATGATTGGCTATTGGATGGTAGGGGTTTATTCGACTTGTGATTATTGCTTTCATCACTCAGTACTCATTAGAATCACGGAAAAAACAACGTGGCCAACAATCTATCGCCTTTTCACCGATTATGCACCAATCCAGGCTACATCTGTGCCGTCTGAACGGGTTTTTTCTTCATCGGCAGAGACAGACACAAAACGACGGAAACCGGATGAGTCCCCTTCTGATGGAAGCGCTACAGATGCTGAAGTTCAATTACAAGAAATTTCGATTGAATTTCATGGCCGAATGGCAGTCGCCTCCGATCCTGCTGAGGATGAAGATTAGCTCCGACAACTCACTGCAACCGATGAGCATGACCGCAGCGCAGCGGTGCAGGCAATCAGAGAGCTCTTTGACATGGCTGACGATATTCAGATGCCGAAGGAGGACATTGGCGTGTAGCAAAGCAAGAAAGTAGCAGTAGGACGACGTCAAAATTGTACTTGTAAATTGTGTATGTGTCTGGTTATCGGAATTGAATGTTACCTGTATTCTATTGCGACTCAAGGCTGCACGCCAAAATACTGAAAAAAAAACCCCGACTTCATCGACTCAAGTTGACTCGAGTCGACTTCAGTCGACTTGATGGGATCAAGTCAAGTTAAGTACACCGCGAAGTCGACTTGTCAAGTCGTGACTCAACTTTTGGAGTCGCGGCAACATTAAATGCGCCGCGCCGAACCTCGATGCTCTCGTGGGTAACAACGGCTCTCGACCTTAACGTAACACTGGCTCCTTGGCCGGGTATCGCTACATGAGAATGGTGAGAATGAATGCTCGCAAAAATGTGAACGACTCGAGAACGTGAGATGGCATGGTGCAAGGCCTGACTTGTATATTCTACAATCCTACCAAAAAGGCCTTGAAGAATGAAATTGCAAAGCTCGCAGTATTCCCGGTTAAACCACTGTATTCCTCAGAGCGGATATCATCATATTCTAATACCATGATTGATCTTAGGGGGCTACCCGCCATCATCCTGCGTCGTTGCCTCGCATCTTGTGTCATTGCCATCCGTTCTGAAATGACGAATCTAACTTAGTCCATCTCCACACCCATTCTCGACAGGCCCGTGGCGAGGGCCTTCGTGACGACCGTTCCCAGCCCTTCTCGAGGGTCTTGATGCGGCTCGCGGAGCTCCTCGTTCTCTCGCGACTTCGCCTGCTCGCACTCTGGCTCCTCCGCTTTGCGCGGGTCCTGCTGTGCAGGGGCAGCGAAGAGGCCAGCCCGGAGCCGCCTGTTCTCCTCCTCGAGTTCGCTGACCCGGCGCTCGATGTAGGAGAACTGGGCCTTGCGGCGATCACGGGAGTTCTGGGCGGCGATCCGGTTACGGTGGGCACGCGCCTCTTTGCGCTCCACTGAGGAAGATGTGGTGTGGGGGCGCTTGGGTTCCAGAGGGGAAGTGGTGATATTCTGTTCCTGTAGCGTAGGATCCGGCGTTGATGCGCACGGAGGCAACAAGTTCTGGTGTTCCTAAAACAGGCATTTGTAAGCAAAACCGCGGAACACACAGCCACATATCTGCCCAACCTTGCGATCGTGAAGATCAACATCCGCAACGGCTGCGGTCTCATCACGAGCGTCGCTCAAGTCAGTTCCTAGGTCGCCCCGCGTAATTTTGAGGGGATGATAATTGTCGACTCTGGTACCTCGGGCAGCTCGGCGAGAACTGGCGACAAGTCTAGAATTCCCCGTCGGCGCCGGCTGCTCAATTAGCGTTGTCGGAGTTCGGTTCGGTTCAGGTCCGGGACCTATTTCTCTGAACCCCGAACCTGAACCTCGTAGCGAGGCTCCACGGGGTAAATCATGGCGAACTCGACCAGCACCTAACGGCGGGGATGCCGAGAATACCTGGAGATTGGAAGGATTCTGACATGGAAAGGCTTCACGAGGTAACGCATGACGAACAGTGGTAGATGGAGCGGCAAGTGAAGCAGGGTGTGAAAGGAGTGGCTGCAGCGGTAATGCTGAGAGCGGGGATGGAGGGAAGTTGTGGCGATTCGAAGGGGTCTGGCGTGGCGACGCTCCACTTAAAGCATGCCCAACGTGACCAGAGGGGGGTTGGTCCGCTGAGGGCGTGTGGTGGCTGGGACGTGGCAAGGGTCCATGAGATGAAGCGGGGAGCGGAAGGGGTGGCGGTGGCGGGATCGCCATGACCGTCGAGAGACCCAACGCTCCGAACGCGTCGAAAATTGCATTCGCGACCTCCAATTGCGAGAGCGCAATGTGTATCCACCGCTGCCCGAATCGTCCCTCAGATCTGCAGAGTTGAGACCAGAATTAAGGGTCGCTGCACCATGTCCGTTGCCGAGGTCAAGCGGAGGAATAGGGGCTACACGAAGCGTAGGTGCGACTTCTGAGACGGTGGCAGGGGCGGGGGCGACCGGTGATGTGTGTGCGGTACAGAGACGGCCGCGCCTGATTCATGGCTGTTCGAAGATCAAGCAAGAAAGGCGGGCGGAGTGCAGGTGAGCGCGAAAAGTGGCATATGTCAGAAGGGACATACTGAGGGCAATGCAGGTCAGAAACAATGCAGTGCGCCCTGGGCGCGGTGGACAACAGAGCTTGGGGTCTGCCTTTACGGGTGAGTGTTGGGGATCTCGGTCTGAAGTCGCTGACATACGGCTCGAGTGAGTTGGAACTGAATACGGGTGAAAGGAAATGGGCAGACGCTGCCGATACTGGATGGGCGGATGAAGTTGACGCTGGCGCAACCAGTTCGCCCGCAATTTTCCGAGGCTCCTGAACCGGACTGCCTGTGTTCTTCATCCTCCCGGGTTTCCGCTTTGACTCGGTCCCCCCCTCGGAGTCGTCCCCAACGGCTCGTTGGCCGCCAACGCTTCGCTCAGCACCTCCTCGGGTAACGAGGGCGCCTCCTCCAGGCCCGTCGTCTCCACTCGGTTTGGCGAACCACCCAGTCGTAGCTCGGCCTGGGGTTCGGATGGCTGCAGCACCAGAGCGGTGCGGTCGATACGCACACGCTATACGGCAAGCGGAGGCGCAAAAACGTAGGCATCACCTCTCGCCTGCCGCTGCGTTTCTGGCCGCGGTCTTGCCCGTGGTTCTCGTAGACGACAACCCCTTCCGCGCAACACCCACGCCGATCGGGACCTTCTTCCTACGTTCTCGAGACGGCGACGGAAAGGTAGAGGGGTGATCGCGTCCAGGCATAATGAAGAAGAATGAAGAAGAGAGAGATCCGTCATCAAATTTGTCATTTGTTTGTCAACACGCATCAAAGGACCCCGTGACCTCGGCAAGCTCGCCCTCATCCGCACTCTGTAGGCTGACGTGACCATGTCGAATTCAACGAGATTTAAGCCTGTGCCTTCGTCACAGAGGCTTTCCCATACACGTGTTCTTTGAAGACACGGCGGATATAGAATGCCCGGTTCGCCCAGGGGAATACAGAGTCCTTGCGCTCGCGAACGCTCGCGACTAGAATAACGATGACCGGGTTTCGGCTGCTAAATTTGCCGATGACAGCCGTGGGGGTATATGTTACGTTGCCAGCATTCCGACTCCAATCCCCTCGTTCGGAGTCCCTTCCCTTCCGACCTACTACTTGTCCTCCAGGGATCACTCATGTCCCTCCTTCGCATCTACACTCCTTTCACCACCTACGAATGTGGATACCCTACCTCTCACGGCCACTTCTCCCAATCGGCATGGTGAGCACATGGTGGGCCGCCCAACTCGGCCCAATCAGCCGCCGGAGCGGCAAAGGCCGGGTCTCACGGTTTCACCATTCACGTTCCACATTCGAAAGATGCGAGAACTCCCAGTTGTTCACTGAAGTTGCTGGTACCAAGGGAGTTGCCCACACTATCAACCAAGGGTTGCCGGCGGAAGGAAAGAAGTTACACGCAGATTGTGCCGAGTTGCAATCACTTGTTCCAAGTTGCGTGCAATGCAACCGCCTGCAGGAAAAAATGCCGGACATTCAAAAGTGCGCAATGATAGATGTAGGATTCAAAAGCCTCGGATACAAGTTTATCGGCGATATACTGGGAAAAAACTAGCCTGTTTTTTACATCTTTTTTGGTCGGTTTTATCTCAAGATTGGTGCAACTTGGGGGGTTGCATGCAACCTCAGGATTTTTGCCTGCAACTCGGGGATTTGTCTGCACTTTTAAGGCTGCATACTTCTTGACATTGCCTGTATGTCTTAGGTGAACACAACTTGATTCCTCTGCAACATTCAGGATAATAATGACCGAGATCTGGATGGTATTGATCGCATCAGTTCAACTCTCGCCCGTAATGCTTGGACGTACTTTCTCTGCTCTTCCGGTGGTTGATGACCCTTTTGAGGGATGATGCAATGTTCTCAGACCACCTTAATCATTTAGGAGTACCCACAAAAGCATAATAACCCAGTTTAATCTAAACTATGGGCTCTCCAATTGCCTATTGTGATGTGATGTGATGTGATGTGATGTATTTCTATTTTACGCTGTAACTGGCCATGTGTGGCTAAGCAGCAGTACCTACAATAGAGTAGAGGGAGAGGTAAGGTAGCTAGGTGGGGCGTAATGGAACCTATTTAGACGCAAGCACAAAAAAGAAGAAATAAAGTATCGAAAGGGGAAAGGGTGGTCAGAGGGGGGACATAAACATGCGAATAAGGTACAGTGAGGGAGCTTTCGGGACACGGTGTGGGCGGGATGGGTCTGGGGAGGGGAACGAGAAAATAGGAATCAAATGGAAAAGATTAAGGAGCGGGGTTCAGGTATGGTAGGGGAAATGAAGAGGACTTATCCAACGACAGGTGAAGCTCGCGTTGACGCGCGGCAAGGGAGACAGCCAGCTCTTTACGCTTTGGGCACAAATATGCGTCGGACCTATGCTTTCCGGGGCAGTTCAAGCACTGAACGGGACCACTACAAGGTGATAGGTGGTCGGCAGAAAGTGGTTTGGTGCATACACCGCAGCACGGGTTCTTGACGTTACAGCGGGCTTTGGTGTGGCCATATTTGTGACAACCCCAGCACTGGGAAACGCGCAGGTGTGGGAAGCCGCGAGAGACAGTCGGGCTAGACGAGCAGAGAAGGATACGTCCACGGGATAGGGCGAGGTCGACTCGATCGCGGGACTCGAGCAAGAAGTAAACCGAGCCTGCAACCTTGGGTTTGCCACCGCCCGCTACGATCGCAGAGATCCGCGACTCGGATGGCGGACGGTTAACCCAAGTTGGCGTACCAGTGACCTTCCCAAGGTCCGGGTTCCTCAGCTCAAACTCGCGCTTCAGCTCCTTCATATCACTAACATCCCTGAAAAGGATCCCATCGACTTGAAGATGCGAATGGACGGCAACGGGAGCGATGCGCCCGCCGGGGAAAATGCCCGGAGACCATCGAGGCCACTCCTTTGCAAGTAGAGCGGTTTCCGCAGGGGTGGAGGGGACTATGAAGATGCTAGAAGCGTTCTGTTTCTGCGCATATAGCAGCAGTGGAAGGGACATAGACTGGAGGTGTTTATTGACGGAGGTGACGATCTCGGGATAGGACGCGTGAAAGATGGGCGGGGTCTCTCCATCGAAGCGGACAAGGATACGTTCCTCACTGGGTGACGGGAGGGGGGGCGGCTTGGGTTTGGGAGCAGTAGGACGAGCGGGTGGAGCCGAGGCGACGGCAACGGCGGCATATGACAAGATTTGCTGAGTTTTCGACTTCTCGAGCTCCTTAGCAAGCGAGGTGATAGCCTTGTGTTGCGCCTCGGATCTCTCGGAAAGCTGCTTCAAAGCCGGCGACACAGATTGGAGAAGGAGGGTGCTGAAGGAGGAGGTGGTCTCGGACTCACGGACGATCGTCAGATGGTTATCTGTTTATAAGAGACTATGTAATACACTAGCGGCAGAAATGGATTGAACAGGCTGGTTTGTGCCCATATGGGCATAAAATGGCCATCCACCTCCAAAACATCCATATTTCATGTCCACATTTTATTCTGAGTCATTTCATGCCCATATGGGCACAAACCAGCCTGTTCAATCCATTTCTGCCGCTAGTGTAATTGGATCACCCTCGACATCCAAATCCTACATATAAGCCCAAGTTCTTAGTGTACAAGTTCAATATTGTATTTGTATATACTACATCCCTTGGACCAACCTTTCAGTATGATAAGCCTACTTGAACAGAGCTGAGAGTCGAGCACGCTGCATATCTTTTCTGGGTTGCACGTGATCCAATACGTTTTCGGACTCAGTGACTACCGGCAGGCCTATGGGATTTTGATGGGATCACCGTGCAGTTCCGATTTGGAAACCCCTGCCAAATCATTGAGTCTCAATGGCTGCACCTGCTATAAAATCACCCAGTTACACTACGGCATTACAGCCACTTGCGGAACTTAGGGCGCGGATCATTTTTTATCAAATTTTGATCATTTTGACCTTTTTGGTCATTGCGACCTCAATTTTCAATGTATGTGTATAAAAACTATATGGTCGGAACCGCCTCGTAAATACGGAGAGCATTTCGCCCTTAGATTTTTAGTTCCGTGTTTATAGCGTGGGAAGTCGACTATTAATCGTTTTTTTACTGTTTTTCCTTAGCCCAGCATGAGATAAAGTTGTGGTATTCTGTACCATTGCAATAACGTTCAGAATACTATTACTGAGAGCACCTCAGGCTTAAATTTAACTTCCGACACATACAGCACAGGAACAGTGCCTCAAAATCAACTTCAAATCGGCCCGGCGCGCCCATGCCGACGTTTGAATTGCTTGCACCTGGTATGGAGACAAGGTGCGGTTCGGGGTTCTTCAGGCTGGGCAGCACGCTCCACAAGACCGAATGCGTTTCCCAATTTTCGGTGTAAAACGTGGTTGTCAACTACCAGAGCTCCCCATCCTAACATACGTGTTCCCAAGACCTGCGTATAAAAACCCGTTGTTCATCAAGAACGACTTTATCCCCCGCTCCATGCGGGTCCAGGGACCTGACGATTAGCATCCCCATGTTTGCATTGCTGTGAATGATGCCATCGGAGAATTGGTGAGCAAGGTTTTGCTGTCGTCTAATACAAGGCGCTGATACTCTCAGCCCGCATTTGATTGTTGAGGTGCGCTGGGGGTTAATTTGCCTGAAATAGGCTGGAAACCTCCCGGTTTTCATGCCGTTGATTCGGCCAAAACATCGGTGGGCATTCCACTCCTGCGGCTCGAAGAGGCAAAATTGTGAGAAAGCAGGGCCAAACACATAAACTATTGTACAACTTGCTTCGGCGGGGGTTAATTTGCCTGAAATTTATGCTGGAAAACCTCCCGGTGCTTATGCCGTCAATTCAGCCAAAACATCGGTGGGGATTCCACTCCTGCGGCTCGAAGATCCGAAATTGTGAGAAATCAGGGCCAAACACAGAAAATATTGTGCAACCTGCTTCGGCGGGGGTTAATTTCCCTGAAATTTATGCTGGAAAACCTCCCGGTGTTCGGGCCGCTGATTCGGCCAAAACATTGGTGGGCATTCCACTCCCGCAGCTCGAAGATCCAAAATTGTGAGAAAGCAGGGCCAAGGAAAATATTGCTTCGGCGGGGGGTTAATTTGTCTGAAATTTATGCTGGAAGCCCTCTCAGTGTTCACATCCTTAATTCGGCCAAAACATCTTGCGGCTCGAACAGGCAAAATTGTGAGAAAGCAGGGCCAAACACGGAAAATATTGTGCAACTTCCTTTGGCGGAGGTTACAGCCATTTGCGGAACTTAGGGCGCGGCCCGTTTTTTCTGTTTTTGGTCAGTTTTCACGAGAAAAAATGCTGTGGGCTCAGTTTTCAACTCTTTCCCTCGGGAGTAGGATCCAACGATTCATATAAATAAGGCGCAGGGCCTGGGGCTCACAATCGTTTCTTGGTACCTCAAGATCATTTGCTGAGTCAGATTCGGCTTTTTCGAGCAGAATGCCCCACACAGTAGCTGTAGTGGTCGGATTCACTTAAATTTTTGAGAGGATGCTCTTCATTGCATTCTGGAGGGCGGAAGATTAGTGCTCAGACACACCTAGATTTTTTTTATGATGTACTTATACGTATTCTAGAGGGCCTCAAATACCGGGATAGTGAATGTGAATCATATTTCAACTCTACGGTCCATATTATTCAGCAATGAAAATTGATCCCGCAATAATGCACAATACATTTGAAGTAGGAGTGAAGTTCACAATCCCGGTGTTTGAGGCCCTCTGGAATACATACAAGCGCATCATGTCAAAAATCTAGGTTATTTGGACCTATTATTATATTGCTGGCGTGGGACACGTTCTGCACTTCCACACCCAAAAACCCCGAAATCTGAACTAATGAACCATCTGGGGTGCAGGTAGAAAATCTAAATATGCTAGGCCCTCCGTATGTACAGTGCGAATCGAATGAGCCTACTCCCAGGGAAAACGGTTAAGAATTGAGTCCAGGAAAGCCATTCTGCCGAAATCTGAGTAAAATTAGAAAAAAATGGCCGCGCCCTAAGTTCCGCAAACAGCTGTAAGGTTCTCTTGCGGCCGCTCCGGAACTCTTTCTTCGGGTGTTTGGACCTCTTAACTGCGAGGTTCGAACTTCAGAGTGTAAATATTATATTGGTGAGGCCAGTCAGTCTGTTCATAAGCACCAACCTAATTTGTGGAGGGAGAATTGATCAATATTTCTATCTACGGTGTGCTCTTGAACTCCCTCGAGGCTTGCGCTGGTTCCGGGTCCAGGCTTTCATGGCACAAACTTGACCTTGAAGGTCAACGCTGGCTGTATCAATTATACTTAGTCGTGAGTACGTCTACGACCTTATCCTGAGTAGTATGTGTACTGGTAGACTTGAACCATTGTTTCTCTGTATTGGTCGGGTTTCCTGACCTGACCTCCCACCAGTTTGAATTAGTTTCGATCCATCATAGGTCTTCTCAAAGCTATGCAATAGTCGGCATATCCTCACTGAATTTGAGCTTAATCCGGATTTTTCTTAACGTTAGTTCCAAGTTCTGGCTTTACAAAGCTGCGATTTGATATCGAGTACCTGAGGCGGACCCGATTCACGTGTAGGTTCTCATCCCACCTCAATATAACTATTCTGACCTTTCATTCCATCAAGTGCGGGCATAATTTCCACCTAAGTCCACAGTTGTACTTTAATTCAAAGTCGCAGGAGATGTTCGGGGAGCCGCTGGCCAGATGGTGGAGAATTGCAGGCATCACCCAGAGAGAGTTTCAGGCATCACTCAGGGAATTGCAGGCATCACCCAAGGAGTTGCGGGCGGTACCCCGGGAGTTGCAAGCATGAATCAAATCAGTTGCAGGCTTGAGGAACACAAGTTGCGAAATGGTAAGATGAAGTTGCGCGGAAATAAAGTCGTAGTCAATTGACGATGGGAAATACATCGGCGCTTCCAAGATGCTGGGTCTGTGGGAGCTCCATCTATCCAACCTGCTGGTTTAATTGCGCTGGAGGTGTGGCAATCTCATACCCCGTATCTGCTCTCATGAAATCATTATTTGACTGAAAGTCTTGCCTCCTTCTGCCTCCTTCCGAAGCTTTTTTAAGCTCCGTCATCTCCGCTTGATCGCCCCTCAAGGTTCGTTCAATGCCGGAGGCCCGGCCGACTCGGCTACCGGTCAACTCCGCTTCGGCTTTTAGCATTTTTGGACCATTTACCGTGAAAAATGCCTAAAATGTCCGACTTGCAATGGACATTGCGAGCTCAAGACCCATTAAATTTGGGTCAATCAACATATGTCTAGGGTCACATTTGTGAGTACTTTCATGCTGTGTGCACCATTTTTGCATAGAAGATGATTCCAAGAACCCGATTTTTCAGACAACGACAAATTATTTTATTGCGGGACAGCGAATGAGGTGTGATATGGGTTTGAGTGTCCCCAGGATCATGAAATCGCTCAACGATGGTGTTAGTATTTTATTTGGAAGGATTCGGTCAGGAAATGCACCCACACAGCCGCGGCAATTCTTTTCCGCCGCCACTGTAGTTACCGCGCCCAAGTACCCCCATTATGTCCCCGTTTTTAAGAACTCGCTTACACATCTTGGCCAAATCACAAAAGATACACAAGTTACAGTCCGGCTTAAAGAGTTCTCTGGCCTTGTAAGAAGATGAAGCTTCAGAGATTTCATGAGCTTTTAGACCATTTGACCCATATCTTACCTCGCTCGCCAGCCCAGAATAAAAACAATGAGTGGTTTCTGGGAAATTGAGTTTGTGAATTCATACAATATCAACAAATGGCGAAGATGGCATGAAAGTGCTCGAAAAATGGATCATATTCATATATCATTCAATATACATTCATGGAGATTTGGGCTTACAGTGAAGCTCTCAAGTTGGCCAATTTGAGCAAAAATGAGCAAACACGGCCCCAAAATGCCCAAAATGAGCACTTTGCAGGGCACATTGTGAGCTCAGATGTCTATCAATGTATATCAAATAAAATACGAGTAAGGTCTGTTTTTCAGTCTTTCATGCCATCTTCACTATTTTTTGATATTGTATGAATCCACAAACTCGATTTCCAAGAAAACAGCCATTGTTTTTATTCCGGCCGGTGAGCCAGGTAATACATGAGAGTCCATTCTATCCAAAAATTAGGTCAATTGAACAAGTATATCTAATGCTACAGCTGTCCTGCATCGAAACTCGATATTTTCCCAATAAGATAATATTAGTCATCCAAAAGAATTTTGAACATGCAGGGCCCTCGGGAATCACAGTGCGAATCGATTGGTCCTACCTTCAGAGAAAACGGTTGAGAGTTGAGCTTGTAACAGCCGATCTGGCAGAAACATCAAAATTTGTGAAAAACTAGCCGCGCCCTACTGTAACATTACATAACTTCGATGAAGGCTGGCTGCCAACCTGCAGCTCGAAAGACGTTGATATTACGCCAAAACGGCTCAAAGTTCACTCGGTCGCCGCAGCGCGTCGACCAGCTCACATTGAGCCTCTGACAGGAGGGAGAACGAGAATAAGCATGATTATGAGATCTTCTGGCATCATTGGCAAGCCGAAATTTTGGCAGAGAGAAAAGACGCTTACGCAAAAAGAGATGACGAGAATGTGATCGTCCGCCAAAAAGCACTTTTACATAAGAACCCAGTAACTAATAAAGCGGGTAAGGCCGACGAGCGGCAGGGCCCGGTAACGGAGAAAAGTTGAAATTGAACGTACCACTGTCAAAGCTCCGTGCAGTAGTTGGGAAGTCACAAGCCTGGGCTTCCAAGATAAGGCAAGATAAGGAATTTCCTTATTTTTTGGGACAGGGAGAGCCTCTGGCCGGGGGAAAAAAAAATATAGGCCTTTTAGTTAGCATGGTATATGAGGACCAATGGAGCTCAGAGGTGTTTGAAATGTGGTTTGGCACCAATCTAAGGTCCACTGGCCTGCCAACTGCATGTTCTACCAAGTAACAGTCAGAATCAAGTAATAGTCAGACCAAGTTGGTCTTTGAATTCCAAACCTTGAGCAGTAAATAGACAGGATGTGCAAAGCCGCATGCAGCTTTCTTTGGAGGAGGATCTGGTGGTCAGACAGCGTCTACAGCATTCCTAGTCATGCCCGAGAGCTATATATATATATATATTGCCATGTGCGGCTCTGAAACCCTTTTGCGCATCCTGTCTAATCCCTCTGTATGATCTTTCCAAGCCTCAATTTATAGTTTCAAAGGTTATTCTGAGTCTTCAATGAGTTGGGTAGTATTTCTGAGGTTCTATGAGCCCAAATACATCCATGTATGCCCATTTCATGCCAATATTGGGAGCATTCTGGGACTGGAGAGCACTCTGTACTACATAGCTGAGCTAAAATATAGTGATAGTAGCCCAAGGCATTTCATTCAGTGATTTGGGAACTTAAATATTGGCTCGGGCCCATGCCACGGTCACGATTAATCCACCTGCGGTGAGCGGCAAATGCCGACCGCGGTGGCGGAACCAACAGCCGCGATGAAATCTGATGGGAACTACCGATCGGCCGAACTTCGAAGTGCTATCGGCCGAGGAATATCCCGTTCAGATGGAAAATGATGGCCGCGTCTGGCGGTAGTGAGCCACGTAGCAAAAATGACACATCAAGTGAATCTCATTTGGAGTCCAGCAATCTGTAGCGCAGCTCGAAAAATCGAAGAAAAACACCCATGAAGCAGAATATTTGTCCACTCATAGCAGGCAGGAAATTTTGGTCAAAAGGTTGTCTATTGGTGGGTTCTCAAACCATGACTCATCTCTTATGACAGATCCTTGTTTGTCCTTGTAATGAAAATGTGATCTACTGCAAGTGGCTGAAGTTAGGGCGCCCTATAAAACCCAGTAACTTACGTTACCGGGAATGTTACCGGGAATTTTGTGAACATTGACGTGGAGTTTTGCTTGTATGGCTGTTACAGGTGGCACTGTATAGCAAAGAAATGATTTCTACCTGTCTTTTGAGTGCATAGTGCGGAGTTTGCCCTCAAAACACTAAATATAGGCCGTGAAGCGGCACACCTGTGTCAAACTTTCTGAGAATCTCCAAGGACCAGTTCAAATACATTTCCGTGCAAATAGAATAGGCCATACGTGCACAGCTCCCTCAAAATGTTGAGAACAAGGTTGAAATCCCGATTGGGAATGTGGGAACATTACGTTTGGTCACTGATATGTCACGGAAACCCGAGTTGCGGTCATGCCAATAGGTTCAGATAAAACCTCTTAAAAACACTCGACGTTTATGCTCAAATTGTATTTGAAGTGATTCGGCCCACAAACCATCGCGGCCATTGTTTTTTGCCGTCTGAATATCCGAGTAAGAACCCCATCAGGAAAATCTGCTATTGCAAATTGTCCGCAAGTGTGCGCGTTCCTTTCAAGTTGTCCACATTCTGTGTAAATTTCCGAAAAATATTGAAATCTACGAATTTTTCAGTCCCTAATAATTTGTGCCATTTTCTAGACAATCTTCAGGCATTTGCAACCAATTGACACAATACAGTAAGGAAGGGCCATCCGCATCCATCGAATCACGAGCGTCACAGCGTGACGCCGCCTTCCTGCCCTTACTCATCGGTCCCGTCGGGTCGGGGGTAAAAAGCAAAACCGTAGAAACACTTAGTTTGACCAGGGGAACAATCCTATGGTCTCAAAATTTTTATATCTGGCCTCAATAAATTCTTTTTAACCTATTTTTGAAAAAGTACTCAGAATCGAATGTCAGGCGCAGCGACATCGTCTTCAGTTTTTCGACCAAAATATCGCGTCCTAATAGGGAAATTATTCGATCACGCGCTTGAGGCGGTGCTGGCCTTTCTCGTGTACTTTTGACTTTGCCACCCACATTCCTGCCCTATTTTCACGCGTAACTCGCGCTATTTACGCTCCCAAGCTATGCCTCGAAAGAAAGGTCAGTCCAGAACAAAGAATCTTGGTGAATTTGCTCCCAAAGTTGGTCTTTATTCATCCATATCCAGTCATTAACTCATTTCTGTGTCTGTCAGAAGACAAAGCAGGACAAAATACTCGACAGCGACGACGATCAGGCTAGCAAACGGCTGACACCAGTCCCCTGATCCTGGAGAGTCCTTGGACAGCAGTGACTGCGTCGTGCAAAGGGGCACAATCTTCCGGATCCCGATGGTCCTGCTCCGAACTCGACCTCCAGAAAAAAAAAATCAAAACACAGTGCGGCACAAACTTTAAATGTCGCCACACCACATCCACAGACTGTTGCCTCAAGAAAATCCTCCATATGGAACTAGATTTCCAGGCTCAAAAATCCATGCTTGAGGAACATTGCGAGAAGCGGGGTTAAGAAGTCATTTTCTTCCCAAAATATCACCCGGAGCTCAATTTTATCGAGCAATGTTGGGGATATGCAAAGCGGATTTACCGCTGGAGACGTCAGTCTGGCATAGCCAGGCTGCCGCCCAGACAGAGGCACAGAGAACGGCGCGGTGTGGTCAAGAACAAGTGATGATGATGTCTGCCTGCGGCTTCGGGCCCAAACAACTGTATCTACGCCACAACTAGGCCAGAATGCACTAGTGCACCGCATGTTCCCGACAGCTTCGAAGGAGGAAGGGCTTTGTAGGTGCGGGGTAACGTTCAGAGAGGGACACGCCGGGGCAAGTGGCGGTGTTTGCCTGTGATAGAATTTTCGGCCGGGAGCTTGGCGTCGTTTGCCAAAGCGGGAAATGTGTCGGCGTGTTTCTCCCAGCGCCTGCGGAGAGCATCCATCTCGTCGAGTGCCAATGAGAGCGTGCTGTCTGGGGTATCCAGCTGCGAGTAGCATGACGGTGATGATGACGCCGTTGATTCTGCGTCGTTTCCGACCTCAAAGCGAAGCGTTGCTGAGCGGATAGAGTGGCTGAACTTAGGTTCAGAATCGTGAGATTTTGGGAACCACTGGCGAGAAAGCGCAATATAGTAGATACCTTTTCTGGTCTACCAGACGCAACCATCCGGGTAATGAAAATCGCAGAGGGTGTTCTCAATTGGGGTGTGGTCTGCGAGGAAGACCTCGTGCAGTGACGAACCGGGGAAAGGCGAGGCTTTGAAGAGAGAGAATGCAGGGCGAGGTATTGAGAGAGACTGGCGGGGCGAGGTGTCGAGCGAGACCGGTGCTGACTCAGCCTGATCGGCACTTTTGATTCAATGATACTGCTAAGTAAGCGGGTGCCATGTGGAGCAATTTGAATAAGTGAGGACGGGCACCGCCCTTGATCGGAGCGGCATGTTTGTCTCTTTTTGGTTCGCAGTAAACGTCGATTCCAGGTTTAAAAAGCCTAAGGCTTTCTACCTGCACACTTTGACTTAAAGCACAAAAGAGAAAGTCTGAAAGGAATTGGCATTAGGGTGTTTCATAATTAGGATTTTGGGTCCAACTTCGACCCCAACTTCGACCCCAACTTGACCCGAACTTGGGGCAAGTTGAGGCATGAGTTGAGGTCTTGTTTGTGAAACACCCAAGTCGATATATTCTGCCCCAACTCTGAAGTCGGGGCAGAGTTGACAGCCGCGTATCATATTGATGCCATCCACGCCCAAGCCCCGGAGTTCTCCGGAGTTGGGGCATCAAGTTGGGGCACAAGTTGGGGCAGAGTTGGATGTCGAGTCGTGGGTCTATGCACGACTTGACATCCAACTCTGCCTCAACTCTTTTTTCGTGCCTCAACTTGATGGCAAGTTGAGGTCGAAGTTGGGGCATGAGTTGTGGCTCCCAAATCTAATTATGAAACACCCTATTAGGATAGAAGTACCGAGTCGGATTTTCGATTTTGGTTCAACGCCAGAAGGTTCCTTTTTCTCTTCTTGCATTTCTGAGAGGTGCAACGGCCATCGGCCAGTTTCGGTTAAATTGTTCGGGTCTGAAGCCACTACTACAGTATAGTAGGGTTCCTTGGATAGTGAGACATCCTTGGGTAATTGTTTTTTAAAAGCTCTCCAGTGCCTTCCTGGGTCAATGTTCTTTCATGTGGTAGACTATGCATTTTAGCCCCATCTCTGGAAAAAAATCCAGGCACAGCGACGCTTTGGTGCTTAAACAACAGGTGCTTTAGACGGGCTCACGGCTGATGACGTCATAAATCACTTTCCTTCTCATCGATTGTGCATTAATCCGGGCACCAGCGACCTACCCGATTTTTCTAAAGAAATTTCACACTCACGGCCACTATCTTGGCGAAAATCCCGGGGATCCGACGGACATTGAAGGGTCCATCCACCAAAAGCGTGACATATCTCCGAGCACGTGAAACCATTCTTGACAGGGTCATCCGGTGTAATCACCTTTCGTCCAATCGACAAGCGCTCTCCGGCTCCCCGGTTCCCGTACAAAAATCCCACTGCTTGCTGCACCTTCACGGTAACCACACGGGAATGGCCGCTGAAGGGTAACCGAGATGAGCCGAGGAGAATGATCTGTGTGACATCACGCTATCCAAGGAACCCTCCCTGTGACCGATCCGCCATCAATAGCATATTTTTTGCATGTGGCTACAATTTGCGTGGTAAATTCTGGAAGTTGCGCTGCATTGCTCACTATAGCGTCTAGTATCTACAAACTTAAATTCAGATTTTATTTCTTCATGTTGCGGACGCCGCAGCGGAAACATCAAAGTGGGTATCCAAGGAACCCTACTATACTGTACTGGTCTTCAACAACCAAATCCAATTTATTCAAGTAGTCATGTTCTGGGAGCGTGACGACGGTGACTGTCGAATTGAATGAAATAATACAGTAATCGACTCCGTGGCATGTGAGTTACGAGAACTTATGAAATAAGAAATCGTTCTTTTAGCAAAAGTCGAGAGCAGATTTTGGAGAGCAAAAAACTAGTGTAACATTTTTCCATTCGTATTGAAAATAGTGGCTGTGCCTAAATCCCCTTCACCTTCTCGTTCCCACGGTCAGTAATTTGTGATGTTTTCTCACCGTTTTTCTAATGGTCCTTAGCGTTATGTAATTAATACTGTACCTTAGTCAGTGGTTCGAACCCGACCCCGAGCACTATTTCGATATGACGTGGATTATGCCTCTTCGAGGCGGGAACTGAACCTTTAGGGTAGCTTTCTAATACTGTCAAAATAATGTACATACTACCTGGAATTGGAAAGAAGTTCACTGGCGGCCACAGTGGATAACGGTGGCCATCAATGGCCACTTGTTAGACATTGTATGTCAGTCTTGTCCAGGATAAGATAACACAGTCCACCGGAAATCACTGAGCTCCTATCTTCTGCCTGGATATTTTGGTGTTGAAGTTTCTGTGTTTACCCTGCTGGGGACACAATATATAAGTTAAGGAGGGTCCTTTATAATGCCTTTCATGCTGTCATGTCCGTGGGCATATGCACCGGTTTACGGCTACTAAGGAAACCAAACCATTGGAATTAGCCTGTATCCCACTGCTCCGACCATATGTGAAAAAATCATTGATAAGGAGTCCAATGATACTGTATCTATTGTGCACTTACCAGCATCACCATCTACCAAAAATTTGGTTTTGCTTCTGTTTGGTAGAAAGAAAAAGCCTACATGTGCAAGTCACTGGGATCTAAGTACTGTGACCCATAGGGCACCAATGGTTTACATTGAATCTCAGTTGTCCAAGCACTGGTTGAGAACTTGGACAATGCCGGACGGTGCCGGTCAATCACTGCGTTCAGGCAGATTCAGGCCGCCGCGCAGCAGACCCCATCGGAGCTACGTCGGCGGTCGCCATACAACTGTGCCGATGGATGATGGCAGCTTGTGCCGAGGCAACTCGGCACCGCTCCGTCATATGGCGAGGTAGCTCGGCAGGGCCTTTTTACCTCTGCCGCCGGGATATCTGAACGCAGTGAATGCCGCTTCCGGCGCCACGTACATTACGCACCATGGAAACCGGCAGATCACGGATCTGTCATCTGCTGTCGCTCGGCAAATCGGATAACATCCGGCGCGATGTTCCGTGTTGTTCAAGACCTCAAGAATTGGCTCTCAGAGCTCAGTAGGGCAGTGAAATACAACACCAAAAGGCAGCGGTGTTTTGTATTATATCTAACTTGGACTTCTGGTATATAAAATAATTTACCGGTTGCAGAATGGGACTCTTAAGGCAATGAGTAATCTTCAATGACCAATCATTGTTTGTGCTTGTAGCAAAAATGGCGGAAATCCATCTTCTCCATGGTAGCCAAACCTAAAGGTTCAGCAATTACCTCTGCATTGTCTCGAGTGTCTCACATATCCGCGAGCTTGACCTTGATTACGAGTGCTTATGTAATAAGTAATCGTCTATTTGGGAAATCGATATGAGGATTTTGCGACCTCTGAACAAGTCAGTCCGCAATTATCGTCATGATAAAATAGTGGCTGTGTTGAAGTGTTTTTTACGAGTTTCGTTAGATTTTTTTGTGATAAAATAGTGGCTGTAACCGGCTATATTACCGGCCCGCTTTCTGAGCAGCGTCCTGGCGTGTGTTCGATCCTCGTTGCAAGCAGATTAATTATCCTCGTGAAATGTGCCTAGGAGCAATGGTCACTGGAGAGTAGATAAAGGTGAGGCATTGAACCTTACTTAATATGCCCCAGAATAATATGATAGTCAATATCATTCCAGTACATCTCTTCCCTCACCTGGCTATCTTGCTTGCCGGCTGCTTTCCCGGACGTAGGGCTGGGCCATAATTGAACGAGGATTTTTTATACAACTTTGTATACCTCTGTCCCGGATCAAACAGCCTTGGCAAAATTCAAGATGCCCAACTCCTATGTATGCACATATTTTCCTTCTCTCCGCCCTAATGGAGTCGCGTGTTTCTTGTGGCGCCCACCCCTCCCCTAAATCCGCCACCCAAATTCTCTCCCAGAAACACCTGATTTGCAGAATTGAGTTAGACTCCGCAAATGATGTTCGGTGACAAGAGACCTTGATTTTCTGATATGCCACATTTGAGCGCGAAAAAGGAAGGATATGTATTCCCGCCAATAGCCCGGCCCCGAGTCGAACGGGAATCTGTGCGGACAACTTAAAAGATGGATGCAGAGGCATGCCGTGCGCCATTAGGTATTCCTACTGATATTCGGAACAAGGGGAATGCACAACATAATTATTTTTTGGTGTCGACCTGACACGGAGATGCAGTAAATTGAATTCCGACGTCGAAGATACCAGAAATGTGTCGTTAAGCGATGAAAAGGAGCGGGGAGCGGTGTAGGATTAACGGCAGAAGCAGGGGTTATGATTTCTGGATTTGACATGATGTACAACCCGAGGGCAAGTGAGTTCAGTCAGTAGGGAGGCCAAACCATCGGTGTCCCGCACACTATGTCGACATTGAGGATGAAGTAAATGACCCCACACAAAACCATTTCAATTGCCCGGTCCCGAGCCGAACGGGGTCTCTGTGTACATTCGATACTGGGGATATAGGGACTCCGAGTGCTACCGAGCGGTGTCCTACGACTTCAGTGAAATACATTGATAATCATATGCAAAAGCGTCAGCAGATGACTTGGTGCATCAACACTCGAGAACGGACCGCGTTGTTTGCGAGTTGCGGCTTGGATGGGGGCAGACTCCGGAGAAAGGTAACCTGATCCTGGTGCATCGCTTATCCCCGAGCCAAAGTATCTTGGCACGCTCAATGCTGAAGAAGACAGTGGGGGTATAGGAAGAGAGGTCTTTAGTGCAAAGGCGTACGAGATCCACGCAAAGAAGGCCCCCGCGTTCTGTACACCAAATTGGCAGTGCGGGCGCGGAAGAATTGCGGAGTGCGGAGAATGTTAGTACGTAGTTCGATAGAAATTGAAGTAGGAGTGGCGAGCCAGAAGTCGAGGAGAAAGAGTAAGAACCATGAAGGAAATGGTGGAAAGCATCGTGGATTATTCTAGATTCGAGTTTCGGGGCTCAGCATGGCACTCAAAACGCAATACGCCGAGTGCTTAATCCCAAGTAAGTAGAGCATCAGTCGAGCGGAGGGGTCGAACAGCTGCGATAATTAATGTGTGGTTATAAGTGGAAAGGCCGACAAATTGAAGGAAGAAGCAACCACGTCCGCTTCGGAGGCAGCAGGAGAGCAGTGCGTGGAGGGGAACCTGAAGCTTGAAAGACCTCTGCGGATTAAAATAGAACCAAGGTACATCCGTGCCCAGGAGGATGCGCCAATGAGCGGGAGCATCTGACGGCCGGGAGGCCTCGAATGTCATGAGTACGAGTGGGGCTTGAGTGGTCGCGGGCGTGGGTGGGACACTGTTACACACAACGCTTAGGAATACGCTCCGGCACGGGCGGGATTGATTGGTGGTACAGGTGTTGAAGGGAGCTACCCGGGCCAAAGGAGGATGTCCGTGAGTGCGTGATCAACCGTCGGAAGAGCTGAGGGAAAGGTGAGTGTTCGGAAAGAAAAGGCAGTAATTGCCATCAATGTCCGAAACAAACACCTCACGGCGGCCATGCCGTCGGCATTTCGGACTTGCATCTTCCCATCTCCCACTTCGTACTCTCGCTTCCCTGGGCTGTTCTCTTCTGTTTCGCGTCACTGGAACAGCTCGTTCGAGCTTATAGTATGTGTAATCGGCATCGACCTTCGCCCGGTGCCAATTACTCGCCGAACGTCGACTTCTCATTCTCCGAGTCAAGAGCCCCAAAGCTATCCCCCCCGACTGAATCACTCCCAGTTTGCCTCTATCCGCATCTCCGTGTTCAACTATCCGAAATCTCTGAGTCAATTCATCTCGCCGCATTACTCAGGCTCACCAGCCGCTATCCGACCCCCTAATTAGGACGCGCCTTCCTATCAAACAAGGTAGGTACAGCTAACTAATGCGCACCTGACATGTACTTCCGTCTCCAAAGAATAGGCGGATTTTAGATCCCGTTTCATTCGGGGCTGGGCAATGAATGATTGCTCTGCTACTTTTTTCCTCTATCGTTTTCTCCCCGGTGCGTTCGCCTTCAAATAAGCATCACTTAAATTTTCAACCCTTCAGATGCTTCGAACGCTGATGTGTATTGTAACCCAGGACGTTCCGAGTACTAGTAGCATCTATGATACCTTTTCCACTCATGATGTCGATCCGGACTCACATCATGCGTTTCTTTCGGTGCGGCTCTGCAAGCTTCAAGTCCCATCTCTAATCCTTGGCCCAGGCTGATGCACTGCGTTAACTCAAAGGATGTGGGCCTCCTTGCACAACGTCTTCTTACGTCCATAGTGACTGGGGATTCCCGTTCGACTGGGGCAAGACCCTCACGGACAGGATATAAGTTTTTTTCTGCCTGTCAGCATCAGCATCTCTTCCCTTCCTCTCCTTCCTCGCTGATACACCTCTCATAAATACTAACATCTCTCCACCTCACCAACACTCTCCATCCCTAATCCGAGATCAATCATCCACCGAATTTCTTTGGGACTGGAGTCCCGGATCACGATGTAGCATGCCAGATCTCATGTTCTAATTCACGGAAAACGGTTTACTAGCACTCCGTTCTCCGTTCTCATTGATTAGCCGTGAAACTCGAACCCAGCCTCGGGACTCCGTTCGATTGGGACCTAGGCTATGTAGTGTGCGTTCACTAGCTTTTTTCATTCTGTTATCAACTCTGAATATCGAGTATTGACGGGTAATATTGCTGAAATCAGCCATGCAAGGGGCTCTCGCCTTCAAGGTGTCTCTTGATCGTTGATGTTTCAGGTCAATATTTTCACATCCCACCTGAATATGGGAAGGCCCAGGGGCCCCACGGTGCGCATCCGCTTCGTAATTGAAGCTGTAAATATTGGGAACTGAAGTGAGCCCGTTCGACTCAGGCCTGGGCCATCCACTTCTCCAGGTATATCCAATGTTTTTGTCCCTTGAGTATATTTTCATATTTGAGGAGTTTAACTGCTAACAGTGCCAGATTTTCTTGCCCGAAGTCGAGCTATTATATTCCGTGCAACAATCAATCCTTGAAAGTATTTCCTTTGCGCACGCATAAATGCATCTCTGACAGGTCACATCGTTCTTTTACTGTGTGTACTGCATATAAATTCAGAAATTCACTCATCTGATGTTTTCCGATATAGCAATAGCAATACGTGGTATTCAAATATTTTCAAGAGATATTCTTCTTGAACACAAAATTCCATGTAGACTTTCGTGTTTCTCAGATTCACAACAGACCGTCATGGCCCTTGGCACATACAAGAAACAAAGCATAAGCGCGAGTTTTTGCCGGGCACCGCCACGGCCCCCCACCCAAGTGCTATAAAGCCTTGATTCCTTGCTTCAAAGGTGTGATTTCCTGCCTACCGCAAAAAGAGCTTGTGTTAGTACCACACAATTTTATTTCAACCGGACACACAATTTCAGAAGGTCAATTAGCATCTCGGCAGCTGCCACAGTGGGCTACCCGAGATTCTGTTTGCTCGATATTTGGCTGCTCTGATCCATCTTCAAAAAAGCTAGTGTTAGTAACCCCAAAATTTTATTTGAAGTGGACACACAATTTTGGGACGTTGATTAGCATCTCGGTAGCTCCCCTGAATATTTCTGGGTTGATTTAAGCAGGGGTGCCACAGTGGGGCTCCCCGAGATTCTGTTTGTTCGATGTTTGGCTGTTCTGATCAATCTTCAAAAGACCTTGCGTTAGTGCCCACAAAAATTTATTTGAACCGGACACACAATTTCTGAAGGTTAATTGACATCTCGGTAGCTCTCTCAAATATATCTGGACTGATTTAATCGGGAGTGCCACAGTGGGGCTCCCCGAGATTATGTTTGTTCGATGTTTGGCTGTTCTGACCAATCTTCAAAAAGAGCTGATGTGGCTCGTTTGGGATCGGAGATTCCCTGGTCTTTCCGACTCCAGGATAAGGTTAAATTAAACTGATGATAAATTGCGATCGATCGGACCCAGGAACAACTCAAATCAGCCGGGAAATCCCAGTGATGTGCATTTGTTTTTGCGCTTAGGCAACCATGTAAAGGTATGTGAAAATACCTGCATGACATCTGCAAACCTCATTGTATTTTTGTGCTCAAATCCATGTCCGGATAAAGACAAAATAAATACCAATCGCGGGGATCGAACCAACACAAACATAATTCCAATGAGTGTCATTATTAACTCACAAAACAATCTAATGAAACGAGCGAAAAGCCTTCAACACAGCCACTAAAGTATCATAACATGTGCGAGCGACTTACTTTTTCATAGGTCGCAAAAAAAGAAAGAAACGATCACTTATTACATAAGCACTCATAAACGAATATAGTTTTTAAAAAAATAAGTTCGAGTACACGCCGGGCAACGCCACGGCCCTACACCCCAAGTAGGGAGTTTACGCCCCTGAGGGGAGCGAATAGTTCCGCGAGAGGATCCTGTGGAAGAGCGGAAAATTTTTCTGTTCCAACATCCCGAGGCATAGTGGGGATGAAGAGAGTGAAGAAAGACGTGAAGCGCACACGTGATGATCGTCAACCACAAATAAGCGCAAATAAACATTATGTCAGCAGGATTAATGTGACTCCATAATTGGAATGAAATTCACAATGTTAGCTTACTAACTTCTTGAAGATTGAAGACGCCGCTCGTCGTGAACCTTCGGTTCAATCCTCACAGCCTAAATGTTGCAAGTACAGTGCTCTGTCATTGTTCGCCGGATCACAACCAGGATTCAAATTACATGGCTACTTCCAACTCTTTGTGATTCCCCTACTCACGCTCCCTGCGCTCTATAAAGTACCGCATTGAGGGCTGTTGATGCTCTTTTACGACTTGAAAGGAGCTTTTAACCGCATCTCCCACCAGGTAGTCATCCGTGAAATGGCTGCATTGGGTTTTTCACAGCGGCTGATCCACTGGGTAGCGTCCTTCCTCCATCACCATCTCGTCACAGTAGTTATCGATGGTGTTCGTACCGTAACATTCCGCTGCACTGACGAGGGCGCACCGCAGGGCTCAGCGTTATCTGTCATCATCTTCCTTCTGGCCATCAACCGATTGCTTCGCCGGCTCAGTACCAGCTGGCTTTACGGATTTGTTGACGACACTAACTTCAGCACTGCTAGTAAATCCCCTTCGCAAAATGTCGCGGTTCTCAACAAAGCGGCACAGCTCACAGATGACTGGGCGCGGCAAGATGGTGCAACATTCGAGAAGTCCAAAACTGAATTAATCCATCACCCCCCTGGCAATTCGGATCTCTCGTCCTTTCACGTTACTTTCGATGGTGAAACCATAGTCCCATCAGAGGCGGTAAAGTGGGTTGGCATATGGATCGACGCTAAACTCACAGGCCTGGCGCACATCAAATCGCGTGCGGCTTCAGCGGCGCGCACTCTCAATGCCTCCCTTGCGCTCACACACGCGGTTTGGGGGCTAAACCCCTTATTGGCTCGTGACTTGGTGCATTCGACGGTGCTACCACGGGCAGACTACGGTGTTAGCTGCTCTTCTTCCCACTCCCGGCATCTGCGCTGAAGCCGCTTGAATGACTCAATAATCCGTAGCCAAGTGCATCACTGGGGGCTATCGGACCTGCTTCTGGGGCCACTCTCAAGAAGGAGCTGCAATCCACTCTGGCTTGAGTCAGCCCTCCTCCACTGACTTGCGCGATACCTCATGCTTCCGCCCATGCATGGTGTGGTACCCCTTCTTCAAGATGCCATCTGCACCCCGCCGAACATGCGCACCGTGCGTCCGCCCTACATTACGTTGAGCGCCTCCCAGTTGTCTGCTGGTTGGTAGGTGTTCCAGTCCGTGGGCAGCGCATCCGTTGCCGCAAAACACTGTACCTCCTCCCCGGCGCTGCTCAGCCCGATTTGGACCGTACGCTAGGTATGGAACGCATACTGCCTGTCTATGTAGCGCCATGGGCGGAACCCCTTCCGGTAACGACTATCATCCCTCCCAAGGAGGACGCCGTCGCCATACTGGAGCGATTCCTTTCTGATCCTGGGTTTGCGCGCACCACGTGGTTCACTGACGGCTCTCTCTTGAATAGAGCGGCTGGCGGGGCAGCGGTGTGGATTGAGAACGGTATAGCATGGGATAGGATCCTCATCCTCCTCGGGGACAGACAGGTTGCGGAGGGCGAAGTCGAGGGAGTCTTGCGTGCCACGGAGAAGGTTATGGGGATGGAGAATGCCGCATGCTCACAGTGTCAGACTCGCAGGCAGGTCTGAAAGGTATTACCTCTACTGCGCCTCGTTCCGGCCAATTCCGTGCCGTCGAGTATGATGTGCTAGT